>BNCR01000191.1:0-47500 GCA_014656515.1 Oryzias celebensis
GACTGAAGAGCTTTTATGCAGCAGATCAGTAAGATCCTGAGATTATTACTTTACAGTGATTTGTCTTTTGAGGCCTTGATAATGCTTTCAAGAATGATCTGCTGAAAAACAAAATGAGAGATTGAAAGAAAAAGACAAACTGGGGGGGGGGGGGGGGGGTACCATCAGAAACGGGGCGGGTCATCAGAAATAAGGCGGCTCATCAGAAAAGGGCGGGTCATCAGAAACCTGGCGGATCATCAGAAAAAAGGCAGGTCATCAGAAACGGGCGGATCATCAGAAACTGGGCGGGTCATCAGAAATAGGCGGGTCATCAGAAATAAGGTGGGTCATCAGAAAACCTGGCGGATCATCAGAAATAAGGCAGGTCATCAGAAACTGGGCGGGCATCAGAAACGGGGGGATCATCAGAAACTGGGCGGGTCATCAGAAACTGGGCGGGTCATCAGGATTGGGGCGGGGCATCAGAAACGGGGCGGGTCATCAGAAACGGGGCGGGTCACCAGAAATAAGGCGGGTCATCAGAAAAGGGGCGGGTCATCAGAAACGGGGCGTTTCATCAGAAACTGGGCAGGTCATCAGAAACGGGGCGGATCATCAGAAACGGGGCAGATCATAAGAAACTGGGCGGATCATCAGAAATGGGGCGGGTCACCAGAAATAAGACGGGTCATCAGAAATGAGGCGGCTCATCAGAAAAGGGGCGGGTCATCAGAAACGGGGAGGATCATTAGAAACTGGGCGGATCATCAGAAACGGGGCGGGTCACCAGAAATAAGGCAGGTCATCAGAAAAGGGCGCGTCATCAGAAACGGGGCGGATCATCAGAAACTGGGCGGGTCATCAGAAATAAGGCGGGTCATCAGAAATAAGGTAGGTCATCAGAAACTGGGCGGGTCATCAGAAATGGGGCAGGTCACCAGAAATAAGGCGGGTCATCAGAAAAGGGGCGGGTTATCAGAAACGGGGCGGATCATCAGAAAAGGGCGGGGCATCAGAAACGGGGCGGATCATCAGAAAAGGGCGGGTCATCAGAAATAAGACGGGTCATTAGAAATGAGGCGGGTCATCAGAAACGGGGCGGATCATCAGAAACGGGGCGGATCATCAGAAACGGGGCGGATCATCAGAAACTGGGCGGGTCATCAGAAACTGGGCGGGTCACCAGAAATAAGGCAGGTCATCAGAAAAGCGGCGGGTCATCAGAAACGGGGCGGGTCACCAGAAATAAGGCGGGTCTTCAGAAAAGGGGCGGGTCATCAGAAGCGGGGAGGATCATCAGAAATAAGGCGGCACATCAGAAAAGGGGTGGGTCATCAGAAACGGGGAGGATCATTAGAAATAAGGCGGCACATCAGAAAAGGGCGGGTCATCAGAAACTGGGCGAATTATCAGAAACGGGGCGGGTCATTTGAAACAAGGCGGGTCATGAAATATGGCGGGTCATCAGAAATAAGGTGTTTCATCAGAAAAGGGGCGGGTCATCAGAAACGGGGCGGATCATCAGAAATAAGGCAGGTCATCAGAAATAAGGCGGGTAATCAGAAATAAGGTGGGTCATCAGAAACTGGGGGGGTCATCAGAAAAGGGGCGGGTCATCAGAGACGGGACGGATCATCAGAAACTGGGCGGGTCATCAGAAAAGGGCGGGTCATCAGCAATCTGGTTTTCGCCCATCCCACAGCACCGAGACAGCTCTGATGAGAGTTACCAGTGACTTGCTGATGGCCTCTGACTCAGGTTCCACAGCCCTCCTTATTCTTCTCGACCTCTCTGCTGCATTTGACACTATCGACCACAACATCCTTCTTCACCGTTTTCAACACCACATTGGACTCTCGGGTACCGTCCTTCACTGGTTTCATTCCTACCTCACCGATCGGACCGAGTGCGTGGTCCTGGGGGACGCCAAATCCAAACCCCACACAGTCACTTGTGGGGTCCCCCAGGGCTCCGTGCTTGGTCCTACCCTATTTACTATCTACATGCTCCCCCTTGGACGAGTCGTCAGCATGCATGGCATTAATTTCCATTGCTATGCTGACGACACACAGCTCTACCTCAAAGTCACTCCCTCTGGGCCCCCTCTGCCACTCTCAATCGCCTCAGCTCCTGCCTGGAGGACATAAAGGCATGGATGAGTCAAAATCTTCTTCAGTTAAATGGCTCAAAAACCGAAGCTATTCAAACTGGTACCCTCAAAAACTTCGCTCCTCCCCCATTAACTCAATTTCCTCTTTGGCCAGAACATTCCCCTCTCTCCCTCTGTTATCAACCTCGGGGTCAAGTTTGACCCCACCTCACCTTTGACAATCATGTCACCCACATATGCAAAACTTCCTTCTTTCACCTCCGTAACATCTCTAAACTCCGTCCATCTCTCTCCCTCTCGGCCGCGGAGAAGCTCGTCCATGCCTTTGTCTCCTCCAGGTTGGATTACTGTAACGCGCTTCTCATCGGGATCTCTGGTAGGAGCATGCAAAAGCTTCAATACGTACAGAACAGTGCAGCCAGGGTACTGAAGAGGGTGCGGAAATATGAGCACATCACCCCCATCCTTCATAGCCTGCACTGGCTTCCCATTCACCTCCGTATTGAATATAAGGTTCTCCTCCACACCCATCACTGTCTGCACGGTGAGGCCCCCACTTACCTCACCGAACTACTTACACCTAACAACTCAACCAGGACCCGGTCAGGCCAACAGCACCGTCTAATCCCACCCAGGACGCGGCTTAAAACAATGGGAGACAGGGCCTTTGTGGCTGCTGCTCCCCGCCTGTGGAACTCCCTCCCAGACCACCTCAGGGCTCCACTGCCGGTGGATTCTTTTAAAAAAGGACTTAAAACTCACCTTTTTATCAAAGCCTTTCCTTTTTAAACTTTGCTTGTTTTACTGTATGTTTTCGTGCCTTATAGTTTTAAATGTTTTTAATGTTTTACTGTTGTAATTCTTGTAGCACTTTGAGACTTGATATCAAGTGGAAAGTGCGTTATAAATAAAATTGATTATTATTATTATTATAACAGGGGCGGGTCATCAGAAACTGGGCGAATTATCAGAACGGGGCGGGTCATCAGAAACAAGGCGGGTCATCAGAAACGGGGCGGATCATCAGAAATAAGGCAGGTCATCATAAAAGGGGCGGGTGATCAGAAACGGGGCGGGTCATCAGAAATAAGGCGGGTCATCAAGAAATAAGGTGGGTCATCAGAAAAGGGGCGGGTCATCAGAAACGGGGCGGATCATCAGAAATAAGGCAGGTCATCAGAAATAAGGCGGGTAATCAGAAATAAGGTGGGTCATCAGAAACTGGGCGGGTCATCAGAAAAGGGGCGGGTCATCAGAGACGGACGGATCATCAGAAACTGGCGCGGGTCATCAGAAACTGGGCGGGTCACCAGAAACTGGGTGGGTCAACAGAAACGGGGCGGGTCACCAGAAATAAGGCGGGTCATCAGAAAAGGGGCGGGTCATCAGAAACGGGGAGGATCATCAGAAAAAAGGCGGCACATCAGAAAAGGGGTGGGTCATCAGAAACGGGGCAGATCATCAGAAATAAGGCAGGTCATCATAAAAGGGGCGGGTCATCAGAAACGGGGCGGATCATCAGAAACTGGGCGGGTCATCAGAAATAAGGCGGGTCATCAGAAACAGGGCGGATCATCAGAAACTGGGCGGGTCATCAGAAATAAGGTGGGTCATCAGAAACTGGGCGGGTCATCAGAAAAGGGGCGGATCATCAGAAACTGGGCGGGTCATCAGAAATGGGGCGGGTCACCAGAAATAAGGCGGGTCATCAGAATTGGGGCGGGTCATCAGAAATAAGACGGGTCATCAGAAATAAGGCGGGTCATCAGAAAAGGGGCGGGTCATCAGAAACTGGGCGGGTCATCAGAAACGGGGCGGGTCACCAGAAATAAGGCGGGTCATCAGAAAAGGGGCGGGTCATCAGAAACTGGGCGGGTCATTCAGAAACGGGGCGGGTCACCAGAAATAAGGCGGGTCATCAGAAAAAGCGGCGGGTCATCAGAAACGGGGCGGATCATCAGAAACTGGGCGGGTCATCAGAAATGGGGCGGGTCACCAGAAATAAGGCGGGTCATCAGAAAAGGGGCGGGTCATCAGAAATAAGACGGGTCATCAGAAATAAGGAGGGTCATCAGAAACAGGGCGGATCCTCAGAAACAAGGCGGGTCATCAGAAACTGCTCATGAAGTATGAAGCTGCAGAAACCAGACAGAACACGTTGAAAACTTTACAAACTGTCTCGGTGGCGTTCTCCACGTCTGACTAGATGTTTTTTTTGTGTTTTGTTTTTTTTTTTTTTTTTTTTTTTTTTTTTTTTGGGGGGGGGGGTCCTCCTCACTCGTCACAGAAGTGACCAGCTGGTTTTGATCCTTCTCTCCACTACATCTACACACCTCCACACCTTTTCCGTCCGCTCTGAAACATAATGGATGGCAGCAAGGCAGAGGCAGCGCTTTGTTGCCATGACGACAGCAAAGGAACTAATAACCTGGTGGCGAGCAGATAAGGCTGTGAACAGAGCCAGAGGATGGAGGCACAATGGAGCACAAAGTGGGCGAGCGTTATTACCGCATCTTCTTCCAACATTATATTTTGGACCCAAACAAAGCCAGAACAGAACAGTGGACGCCACTGAACCTCCGAGGGGCTTACAACTTAAGTCCAGGGGGCCAGACTCTGGGCCCGGGTTCCCTCACTGTCTGCTTTTCTGAGCAGAGTTTCAGGAAAGTTCTTCAACTGTTAGCAGGTGCTTGTCTATGTGCTGTAGATCGGTTTTACCTGGAAAGCCTCAGTAGAAACCTTCCTTCAGAAAGTACCTTCAGATAAACCCAATACGGCTGCAGGATCTAACGGTTCTTCCAGAACCCACACAGAACCCACTTCTGCTGTCCTGTTTAACACATAAAGCCCTCAATGACCCGACTCCACCAGACAGTCGAGCTCCTGCATCCTCTCAGACAGACGTCAGTTCCAGACGAAAGTTTTCCTCTCAGTGTGAAACCGATGAGAGATTTGATCTGCACTTTTATTTTGAAGGATTTAACACTTAGTTTATGACTTTATTATTTACTGGACACATTGCTGGTTGATGCAGAGACGCTTGGTCAAGGTTTAACCCAAGTAAACACCACAATCTGCCTTTTAGATTCCATTCCCACTTCACTTTTTCTAACATCTGTCAGATTCTCTGAGTCAGAGCTTTTAAACAAAGTAAACTGCTCTCTTCAGACGGGTGTGGTGAGGCTCCTAAAGAAGAGTCATTTAGATCTTAATATTAACTACAGACCTGGATCCAACGTACCGTTTTTCAGTAAAATTATAGTAAAGTAGTCAAATTATTTTTGACTCTGAGCTGAATTATATCCCTCATATTAACATTAAGACATGGTTTTATCGTCCATCCTTTCCTCTCTTGCCAGCACAGAAGTGCTGATGCATGTTTTATTTTCAGTCGGTTAGATTATTGTAATGGCCTGCTCTCTGGTTTACCACAAAAATCGTTTGCTAGTTTAAAACTAGAGAACTCAGTGGCAGGAGTTCTGACGGGAACACCAGTTTTAAAAGTGGCTTCTTTACGTTTCAGGCTTGACTTTGAGATTGGTTTTATGGTTTTTAAATGTTTCAATGGTCTTGGGTTTTCTTATCTCAATGGTTCTCTTTAAAGGATGAGACCTCTCGGACCCAAGGTCAGCTGTGCCTGGTGAGGCTTGATTCTGCCGTTACGGTCCTCGCCTGCTGCAGAGCCTCAGGGCCGCAGAGACGTAGAGGTTTTTGAGACCCACTTTTTTAACGTGGCTTTTAGATCATCTCATCTGCTTATTGATTAGAACCACTATTGCTTCTGTCTGTTTTATTGACTTTCACTTGTTTATATTCATGCTCTGGGCACCGTGAAGGACTCCTTCTTCACATTGTCATATTCAGCTGGAGATGATGACTACAAATCCATCCAAACCTGCATCTTCTCCTATGATTAGCGACACAGTCAGTGAAGGTTGCAGGTTCCAATCCCGTATTGTCTCTGGGTTTGTTCTGTCTTTAAATTGTCTTTGCTTCCTCTCAGTTTTTGTCATTATTTCTGGAGGATTTGCTCTGATGTCAAAAATGATCTTTTGCGGCTACGTTTTGTGTTTGATTCCTTTTGAACTGGTTGAGAGAAACCACATTTCTGTCATTGTTTCTCCCCCTCACAGCTCAGTTGCTCATCTGCAGGTCAAACCTGAACCACGCACACATGAAGCTGAAATGAGCTGCTGAGCCAAACTTCTGACATCCTGTTCAGGGACTGAACTTCACTCTGGATTTAGAATCTGGCAGTGAGACTGGAAACTGCATCAAAAATGAGATTTTGAATAAGCTGCTTTAATAAGCGTCAAGCCTTTTTAAAAAGTGAGACTTTTAGTTTAGACTTTAAGCTGGATCCTTGATCTTCACACAAATGTGCAGATCCTCATCGCTTTTAATTCAGCACATCGAAGAGGTTTCATCAGTCTTACAACACTTCCTGTGCCTTTCCAAAATAAAATCCCAACTGACTTTGACTTCAGGATTGAACTCTTTCAAAAAGAAAATAAAGTTGGAGCAGGAGCAGTTAATCATGAAGCCCCACTGGGGGTGTAGTAGGAGCAAGTCAAACTCCATTTACCTCAGGATTAAACTGTGAAGCTTTACAGCAGAGGACAAAAGAGCAACACGTTTCCGTCTTAAATTCTTTACAAAGATGCTGAAGGAGTTTTATGAAAAAATGCTCATCTTATCCTGGTTCCACTAGATCCTGTGCAGAGGAATGAAGGATGCTGGAGCCTATCCCAGTTACTTCATCACACAGAAACAGACAAACTCACATTCACACCTACGGACCATGCAGAGTCACCGGTGAACCCATGAAGCATGTTCTGGACTGAAACCGGAGAAAACCCACTCATGAACCAGGAGAGCATGCAGCCTACACAAGAAAGGTTGAAAAGTGTTGAACCTCATGTTGATACAGACGCTCAAAATCAGCCAATGAAATATAAAGGATCACAAAGCGCAGGACTTCCATAATTTCCACCTCCAGTTGCTTTGCCCTCGTAATTCCTGGCCAATGAGTGCAGAGATCTTTAGTCACATGGTTTTGTTTACCGTCTTAGTTCTGGAACAGGACAGTCCACTTAACAGCAGTCTGAACACAAACCAAACACAAAGTTCAGAACTCAATCGGAAACAAAATAAGCAGTCTGTTCCCAGACCAAATCCATTTCCAGTCTGAATACACTTTTAGAAATGAACTACATGAACTCAAAATGACCTAGAAATATCCTGAGAATGACCTAGAGTCAGGGGCGGAGCTACAGGGTGGCAAGAGGGGAAACCCCCACCTCAGCAAAAAGCACCCCACCCCCCACCCCCACTTACCACTTCAATTTTTGAGTCAACATTAAAAAATGGGACTTAAAAATGCATCTGAATTGAATTCATTGATGTGACCCAAAGAAATTTGTAAATTTCACCTGGAATTTCTTTTTGTATTTGCATTTTAAAACATGTTGATTAAATGATTGACAACATTTGTTCTTCTTGTTTGATGAAATTACACCTAAAGCGTTCATTCTATGTTGTAAAAACGGTTCGTCAAACATTTCTGGGGGTTTCCAAAGCAAAATGAATCACTTTTTTCCACTGTTTTTGCATGATTTGAGTTTTGAGCCAGAGACCAGCTCGGACGAGGAAAATGAACGCACCCAAGGGGTTGGAGGAGTGGAGAAAGAGAGAGACTTTGGCACGTTGCTGGAACGGTTAGGCTTTTTCAAGCATCCGGTTTCCTGATCCAACAGGATTCAAATTAAGACATACTCAGAAACGCAGTTTAAATCAGGAATTCTTTTGTATAGGTCCTCGATTGTGAGAAAAATGCTATGAGAACATGTTAAAAACACAAAAAAGACCATTTTCATGAGAGTGGGTCTTCAAGCATTAGAAACAGCCCCTCAGCAGTAAGAACTGCTCTCTTATTCATGACGCTGATGTTTGAAACCTTTCCTTTCTAAAGGCCTTCCACTCTCCTGTTCTCATTTGCTTCCCTTTCAGAGACTTCTGCCCCCTCCCGCCCCAAATAAATGTTCTAGCTCCACCACTGCCGAGAGATGACCTGCAAATGTCCTAGAAATGACCGGGAAATGGCTTAGAAATGACTTGAAAATTGACAAAAAGTGCTAAAAATGGATCTGAGCAGGAAGCTCATGAATGTCCATCAGGAACAGGGAAAGATGCATCAAAGTCTCCCATGTCTTCCTGCTCTTGATCTCAGAGAGCTTCCAGGTTGAAGCTCTTCTTAGTTTTATCTGAGGTTTGATGTCGGTGTTGGGGCGCTTTCCTAACTCTTCTGCGTCACCTGTTCTCTTCCTGTGTGGATGAACCAGCAGCAGCTTTTCTCAACATCTGGTTGTTCAAACATCTGCACAGCTTGTAAAATAACAGAGTGAAGATGGTTTCTGGTGTTGGGGCCATGATCCCGTCTTCTGGGGAAAATCTAACATATTCATCATCAAACTGCTCTTCTTCCTCATTATGTTCACAGCAGAACATGGCTTTCCTGTCAATTGTCAGAGCAAACATTCACACAGAAAGTCCTCTGCTGCTTCTCTGATCGTCTCTGCAGACAAACTCGCAGCTTCGCTCTGGAAGCTGCTTCCTATCAGCTTTCCGCTCCGCCGCGATAAAGAAAAGCTTTAAAGGAAAAGTGTTACCGAGAAGGAAATGTCAAATATTTCCCCACGAGAAAAAGTGCAAAGATGGAAGAGTCTGTTCCTGACCTCTGAGGAGATCTGAGATGAATGCTGGCAGCAAAGTGCTGGTGTCACAACCCGTAATCCAATCTCAGACGAGCGCTGAGCTGTTTGTTGCTGCTCTGGTTGGACGTGAACCATCTGGTCTGATGGAGAAAAACCTGCAGCTTCCTATTGGTCTCGCAGACAAAAACCAAATCAGGTCAAGAGTCGCGGTTGATTCGATTCTAAACAAACTAAACAAAGACATGAAAAATGAAAAAAAAAACTTCATCAGAAACCTCAGACGTTTGGAGCCCCACTCGGACCTCAAAGACGTCTGTCAATCATCTGTGTGGTTTTATGATAAACACCAACATTTTACATCCATTCATAGTTCTAACTAGTTCAGATTACACAGCTGAGGAGGGTGGGAGGGGCAAGCAGGTCATGTGTGTCTAACGTGTGACAACGCCAGCATTGAAGCATTTTAACTTGAAAGGACACAGGAAGCAGTCAGCAATCACTTCCTGATCAGATTTTTTCCCTCTGACCTCCTTCAGTTTCCCTGCAGGGGGTAAAGGGTCAGGAGAGGAGGCCTGCAGACCCCCCCCCCCCCCCCCCCCCCCCCCCCCCCCCACACACACACACACACACACACACACACATACACACACACACGCACACACGCACGCACACGCGCGCGCACACACACACACATAATGAGGGCTGGAGAAGCGAACGGAGGCAGGTAACCCCCCGCCCCGCCCCCGTGTTTATTCTGTTTGTCTTTGGTGAAATAACTTTAATTCTGTTAATGACGGACGTCATCACTTTATTGACATCATTTAAAGGACGCTTCTGTTCCTACAGCCTAGAATCCTGTTTTCCTGTTGACTGATCTGAATATTGTTTAAGGACAACTTTCCTTTAAAAATAAAAGCTGCTGGTTAACACAAAAATATTTGCCAAAGATTTTAAAGCTTTGGTCTGTGAAATGTCCTTCCTTCTTTGAGATTATACATATTAAATCAATGAATAAATAACAGATTGTCTCAGTCTTGAGTTACATTTGCTGCACAGTAATGATAATCTGACATAAGATAATCATCACCTGACGCAGGTCCAGGATTATGTGAGGACATCCTCGTCATCAGGTTACCTTTGGATAAACTCAGAACATCAAGTCTCTCTTTAAAAGGAAATGTCAGTGAGACAGAACTGGATGTTCCAGAGCAGGTCAGGAGGTCATCATGAAACCGTCTCTCTGCTGTGGAACATCTCCTGATTTCTGCCGTCAGGAGCTCGTTCTCCTGAAAAACTCTGTTTCCTGTCTGACTGTAAAAGCTTCTGTGCTGTTTCTAGATTTTCAGGAGAATTTGGTCAAAAGTTTTCTATAAATCGTTCAGAAAAAGTTGCCGCACAAATGCTGCTGGCCTGAAATGAAGGAACATTTTTGAGAGAAACTGAAAGTTGCATGTCAGCTTTGCAGCGCAGGAATGTCTGCAGCATGTTCTGGATGAGACATCTCTGAACATTTCTGTGTGTTCTCCACAAATACATCCTCAGGGCTGCAAAGCTTTTATCTGCTGCTTTTAATTACTGCTTTTAATTTACAGCCTGATGATTGAAGCAGCCGTCTGAAATTGGAAAAACCTTGAAAAGTTCTCAGCATGTTATGAATCGCATTGTAATTTCAAACTGCACCTATTAGAGCTTATTAAAATTCTAGCAGAGGATGAGGGATGCTTTTTAGCCATTAGTGGCACGGATGATTGTGTGATGTGCCCTTGTCTTTCAGCCGAGCGAACAGAGCGAGAGCTGCTTCTAAACAGGATATGAAAATGTGAAAAAGAGCTTTTTATTTCCATGTTTATCACCTTGAGTCTGGATCAGCAGCAGATGAAAGCACGCCAAGCATAAAAACAGGGAAACGGAGAGGCGCTGAAAGCAGCAGCTCTCCATTCTCCTCCCTTTTGTTCACCAAAACGCTTGATTGTTGTTTTCCTCTTTGGAATCACATTTCTGACAGTTTTCTGCTGCATCATTTCTCAGATACAAACCACACAAAGCATCTGCTGTGTTCCTACTGTCAACAAAAGGACAGAAGCTCAGACACCGGCAAAATCCAGGTGTGGCTCTGATTTGAAGCTTGTGAATGAAGGATCCGTTCACTGCGTCTGCAGTTCAGACTGAAAGAGAGGTCTTCCTGAAGACGCAAGGATCTTCAGTCAGATTCTCTTGGAAAGTTAAATCTTCTAAGATCAGATCTCCAGGGAATTTTACAGGAATTCTGGTTTGTCAATATAAAACACAAACATTTCTATTTAGAGAAAGGATTTAAACAGGTTCACGGCTGTGGGATCACGGCTGCAGGTTTACGGCTGCAGGATCACGGCTGCAGGTTCACGGCTGCAGGATCACGGCTGCAGGTTCACGGCTGCAGGTTCACGGCTGCAGGATCACGGCTGCAGGTTCACGGCTGCAGGTTCACGGCTGCAGGATCACGGCTGCAGGTTCACGGCTGCAGGTTCACGGCTGCAGGATCACGGCTGCAGGTTCACGGCTGCAGGATCACGGCTGCAGGTTCACGGCTGCAGGTTCACGGCTGCAGGATCACGGCTGCAGGTTCACGGCTGCAGGTTCACTGCAGGGCTGCAGGATCACGGCTGCAGGATCACGGCTGCAGGTTCACGGCTGCAGGATCACGGCTGCAGGATCACGGCTGCAGGATCACGGCTGCAGGTTCACGGCTGCAGGATCTCGGCTGCAGGTTCACGGCTGCAGGATCTCGGCTGCAGGTTCACGGCTGCAGGATCACGGCTGCAGGATCACGGCTGCAGGATCACGGCTGCAGGTTCACGCTGCAGGATCACGGCTGCAGGATCACGGCTGCAGGATCTCGCTGCAGGATCTCGCTGCCGGATCTGCTGAAGCAGCAGCTTCTCACCAACCTTCATGTCAGACAGGTTCTCCAGAACAGACTGCCAATCCTTACCAAACCAGTAGATGTAGCATGAAAGCTCCAGTGCTGCTCCTCCTTTGCAGTCAGAGACATTTACTCACATCTGCAGCATCAAACCTGCAGATGGAATCAAACCCTGAACTTCAGAGACGCAGAGAAACATTCTGATTCCTCTTTGATTGTTGGTGCAGAAACAGTCTTTATGTTTCACTTTATTCCATTTGCCAGATGAAAATCTTCTGTTATTCTCTCTTCTCATCTCTTCTGACGAAGCCGACATCTGATCAAACTTTTACCCGTCTGATCAAACGGGCTTTTGGGCCGTCTCACATCGTTTTGATGAGCGAATGTTAAGAAGTCTTTTCATGATTTCTCTTATTTTCCTCCAATGCTCTCAGCAGCTTTATCTCCTGAGGGAACCGTAACAGCAGTTAGAGCGTCCCAGCAGGGGGCTGCAGGCAGTCGGAGAAGCCTTACACCCCCCACCCCTCAGCAGACGGATACAGCCCCTCCTGTCCTCCCTCCAAAAGATCTGCTCTTGTATTCAACTGTGAAACATCCGGCAGGAAAATGAGAAGTTGTTGTTTTAAAGGAGCAGAAATGACCCTCAGAAGGATTCCAGTGTCACTCAAGGATTCTCCTCATCTTCCTTATCTTCATCACCTTCATCACAGTCCGGCTCAATTAGCCATTCTGAAGCATTTTGGGAATTTTCCCTGAAATGCGTGTCAGTGATTTAAATCCTCTGGGTTTGCCTACAGTTTGTGTTCAGAAGTTTTTTCTGGTGGTTCTCCTCCTTTAAAACACAGGATTATGTTTTTGCTCCTGACTGTCAGTTCTTCATCAGAAGGTTCATCAGTTCTGGATTGTGTTGCATGTCAGCTGATTCTCATGTGGATCCCTTTGACCCTTGACCTCTCAGCGTGGACACCACACCTCCCTCAGAGCTTCTGAAGATCATCTGCTTCTGTCATCTGAGTGGCTGCTGTCAAACAACATGAACGTATCTGTACCAAACACTACCATGGAGACATCCAGCATGCCTTTAGGGAAGGAGCCGCCACGCGGTCCACCAGAACCGAAGTCCTCTCAACAGCGTTTGGATCCATCTTCTGGTTGTGAATGTGAGGATAGAGCAGCTTCTCAAAACACACATATTTACACAAAAACATTTTGTGAACCTCGCTGTTACACACGAAGAGGATTCTTTAAAGATGCATGCGGTGTTGGGGTTTCTTCATTACTTTTCTTCTGTTTTTTACTTCGTGGGTTTCTGTACAGGCGTGCTGTGACTCCACCCACTCAACTGTGGATCATGGAGAAGGGTGTTTCTGCAGGCCCGGAGTCCCAACAGCATTCTCAGGACCAAACTCTGAGAACTGAGGGTTTTTGAGACAGCGCCTCCTATCTGCAGGGTAAAGTTTGTTTTATTGTTTTCTGCAGACCGTATGAGGCACATCGCACACGAGTGTTAGAGTAGAAAACATGTATCGAAGCGCTGCATCAAGAGAAACAGGGGGTCATTTATTACATGAATCTAAATATAAAAAGTAAAAAATAATTACAGAAACAACACGTCGTTGTGTGAATCTAAAATTCATGACTGTTTATTAGCAACACACCATTTAACATTTTACAACATTCTTGTTTCTGTCCATCTTTTTGTGTTGACATGTAATCCTTTTCTATTGTGTAATTTGTTCAAATTATGGTTTCTAATAAAACAGAAGAAAACCAAATGTTTACTGAGCATAACTGAAGCATCAACTCAATCTAACACCGCGGCGAATCGACACGTGTCAGGGCTCCTCACAGTGAGGGAAATTTTCCTCTCTGAAGCCGTCCTCGTCTTTCTTTGACAGAACAGTCAAATATAATGGGTTTGACTGGTGGTATTTGGTTTTTAGAAGAAATAAATGGCCGGGTAGAAAACATTTGGTTATGCAATGTAAAATCAGAGTCTTTGTGCTCTTTTAGAAAAAAAAAACAGTTCCTGTGGCGCGTTACTCCGGCAACGGTGTTTTGTACATGTAGACTCAGGTCACGACCTCCAAGTAGACTGCATACCGGACCTCCACAGTAGACTCAGGTCACCGGCCTCCACATGTAGACTGCAGGTCACCGGACCTCCACATGTAGACTGCAGGTCACCGGACCTCCACGTGTAGACTGCAGGTCACCGGACCTCCACGTGTAGACTGCAGGTCACCGGACCTCCACATGTAGACTGCAGGTCACCGGACCTCCACATGTAGACTGCAGGTCACCGGACCTCCACGTGTAGACTGCAGGTCACCGGACCTCCACGTGTAGACTGCAGGTCACCGGACCTCCACATGTAGACCGCAGGTCACCGGACCTCTACGTGTAGACTCAGGTCACCGGACCTCCACATGTAGACTCAGGTCACCGGACCTCCACATGTAGACTGCAGGTCACCGGACCTCCACGTGTAGACTGCAGGTCACCGGACCTCCACGTGTAGACTGCAGGTCACCGGACCTCCACGTGTAGACTGCAGGTCACCGGACCTCCACATGTAGACTGCAGGTCACCGGACCTCCACGTGTAGACTGCAGGTCACCGGACCTCCACATGTAGACTGCAGGTCACCGGACCTCCACATGTAGACTGCAGGTCACCGGACCTCCACGTGTAGACTGCAGGTCACCGGACCTCCACGTGTAGACTGCAGGTCACCGGACCTCCACATGTAGACTGCAGGTCACCGGACCTCCACATGTAGACTCAGGTCACCGGACCTCCACGTGTAGACTGCAGGTCACCGGACCTCCATGTAGACTGCAGGTCACCGGACCTCCACATGTAGACTGCAGGTCACCGGACCTCCACATGTAGACTCAGGTCACCGGACCTCCACATGTAGACTGCAGGTCACCGGACCTCTACGTGTGGACTCAATACACCGGACCTCCACATGTAGACTCAGGTCACCGGACCTCCACATGTAGACTGCAGGTCACTGGACCTCCACATGTAGACTCAGGTCACCGGACCTCCACATGTAGACTGCAGGTCACCGGACCTCCACATGTAGACTGCAGGTCACCGGACCTCCACATGTAGACTGCAGGTCACCGGACCTCCACATGTAGACCGCAGGTCACCGGACCTCTACGTGTAGACTGCAGGTCACCGGACCTCCACATGTAGACTGCAGGTCACCGGACCTCCACATGTAGACTCAGGTCACCGGACCTCCACATGTAGACTGCAGGTCACCGGACCTCTACGTGTAGACTGCAGGTCACCGGACCTCCACATGTAGACTCAGGTCACCGGACCTCCACATGTAGACTCAGGTCACCGGACCTCCACATGTAGACTGCAGGTCACCGGACCTCTACGTGTAGACTGCAGGTCACCGGACCTCCACATGTAGACTCAGGTCACCGGACCTCCACATGTAGACTCAGGTCACCGGACCTCCACATGTAGACTGCAGGTCACCGGACCTCTACTGTAGACTGCAGGTCACCGGACCTCCACATGTAGACTCAGGTCACCGGACCTCCACATGTAGACTGCAGGTCACCGGACCTCTACGTGTGGACTCAGGTCACCGGACCTCCACATGTAGACTCAGGTCACCGGACCTCCACATGTAGACTGCAGGTCACCGGACCTCCACATGTAGACTCAGGTCACCGGACCTCCACATGTAGACTGCAGGTCACCGGACCTCCACATGTAGACTCAGGTCACCGGACCTCCACATGTAGAACAACAACTAGAAATGGCGCTCCCAGGACTCTGGGGCGGAGTCAAACACAACATCCCTAAACTTCACCGGGTGTGTCCATCCCGCTTTAGGGTTTCTCTTTCAGAATGTCACTGGTGACATTCTGAAAAGAGTTTGTCCATTCCTGGGAAGAGCAGAGGAACGTTCAGGAGCTTCTTCTCAGACTATCGAAGCTTCATGGAATGCTCTAAGTCTGGGCTTTTCTGCCGGGCTCATGGGCCCCTCAGCCTGTGATGAAGCTTTTTCAGAGCTCATAATTGCTTCTCATTACTCCAGCATTTATCTGCCGCCCGCCTCTTAAGGGGATAAAAATCAATCAATGACCGCTCGCCTTTGCGACGCCACAGCAATTTAGGAGAAAATGGCGGCGGTTGAGGAGTGGATTAAGGCTGGCGCCCGCCGCATCAGCAATGACACCACACAATCCTAATGGGCTTCTTCACGCCCCGCTCACCTAATCACCCGTATCAAACGCTCTCACTGAAGAGCCCCAGCCTCTTATTTATTTGATTTCTCTCACATTAAATTATCCAGGATTTAAAAAAGGATTAAATTTCTTACACTTGTAAGAAGCCTTAGCCTCTTAATTAAAGCAGAAAATAATCCAGCAATTATTTTGTCAGAGGCTGAAGTGGATTTTTTCCTTTTTGCAGTTTGCAGTCAATTAGACTTTTGTTCTGTGACGTCTAATTTGTGCTCAGAAAGTTTGGTAATTGTTGCGTTGGGCTGCGGCTGCCGGAGCATTGTCATGCAGACGGCTGTTCTTTGGTGACACAGCCCATCATTCACATTGTCCCAACAAACAATGGATGCGCGTCTGTGGCGCGCCTCACAAATCCCATTTCCTGATAAACCAGCGCGTGGTTTCGTGATGAGACTCTGACAAGCTGGAGGAGGAACAATGGCAGCAGGAGCTTCACCTGAGCTCGCTCTCCTTTCTGTTTTCTGACAACGGCAGATGCTTTGTCCTCACATCTTAAACACAGACGATCTTTTCAAAGGCGTTTTCAAGGAGAGTAAAGTTTCCAAATCTTCACTTTCGATGCTTTTGTTGCCTGATCCACAGGCCGGAGCCTCAGCAGCTTTTGTCTACAGGATAAGTTTGCTGACAAGACGTGAAAGTCTGATCTCTTTAAGCCACTTCAAGCTAAAACCAAGAGAAGACGACACATGTTCAAATCAGAGACTGCGAGCTCCTGTCAGAAGTGATGCTGCTGTGCTTTCACTGTTGTTTTGGAGAAGTTGGACTTTGATTGTTCCAGAAGAAAGGATAGAAACGAATGAAGTAACTGATTTCAAGGTCTGTGACGCGAACATGGACCTGGGAGGCGGAGTTTCCCAGGACCAAAAGATGAACTTGAGCTGGTAAGATAGTGGGTATTTAGAAGGTCAGGCTCCTCAAAAGTCAGCTGTAAAAGTCTTTGAACGTCTCATCATCTACAGAGCAAAAGTTTTAAAGAAGGTTTCAGTGAAATCAGAAAAATCTCTGAGTGTCAGCAATGAGGTGTGGCCTCTTCATGACGATTCACACCAAAACGCAGAAACTGGAACCCCAATGTTCGGACATCCTCAGACTCTTTGAAAAAGAGCAGGAGATGCTCGGTAACCATGGTAACCATGCCCCTGCTCGACTGTCCTGAAACCTGCAGCACATTTGACATGAACAGAATCAGCATACAGAGAGACTTTGTGTGTGAAAATAATCCAAATCTGCAGCAGCAGAAACTCAAAGCAGGAACTGGGAGGAACGTACCTGTCTGCAGGTGAGAGAACAGCTCCATGCTGGGATGTAAACACCTGCAGGGGCACCCCAGACTGAAATCTGTTTCCACGTGTCCTGACATTGTTGATCCAGGCTGTGTTCTTTCTGGCCCCCTGAGACTGGCAGAGCTGTTAGCAGAGGAGTTGATGTTTGTCTTGGATACAAATCAAACAGCTCTGCTTTGACTGACAGCGATAAAGGAAGAAATAAGCCAAAGCATACAGGGAGAGGAGGAATTCCCGGTGCTTCACACTCTGAAGGCTCCTATCGCGCGTTCCGTGGTGTAGTCCAACAAATCACAGCCGCTCACAGCTGCAGGAAGCAAAGGCAGCCATGTTGTCGGATCTGAAGCCGGGAACGGATCCGTCCATCCATGGTCACACCTGTCGCGCAACCGCTGAAGCATACACTCTCTGACGCCCGCCCTGGATGGATGATGCGTTCAAGTTTCCTTTTGTTAGTCACGTTCCCTTTATTTCACAAAAGAGGGAGAGTCTGACAGGAGACGATGCCTCCTGAGCTTCACAGTTTTTATTCAAAGTTTCTGCTCCTCCTGGGAAGAGTCAGAATGTGAAGAAGCTCAGATGACCTTGGGTCAAAGTTCTGATTCAAACACAAAATGGGTCATATCTGCATGAAAACCATTTTTTTCTCCAAGATGATTGAGATAAACCAAAACCTTCAAGAACTTCAGGCATGGTGGTGGAAGGATGATGATGCGAGCTTTTCTGCAGCCACAGATACAGGTTGCCATTCAAACACTGACCTCCTCGTCCACTGTGATGATGTCACAGGTGAAGCTGGATCTTCCCTGAAGCCGCTGGTTTACAGATGAATTTTTCTGCTCCAAACATCTTCATCTGGGCGGGAACCCAGAAGGATGGAGGGTAAAAACATGGCAGTGAGGACAGGACAAAAACTGCAAACTGATCTTCTGAAAGGCTTCTGCCTGAGGGAACATTAAAGATGGGAAAACCTTTGAAAGTTTGTTTTCAGACAAACATGAGGAAGAAAGACGGTCTGCGAGTGACCAGGAGACAAATCCTACTTTCTATCTTCAGCCCCGGTTCTGGTCATGTGTGGAGCAGCTGCTATTTTTAGACTGTGCTGCGGGTTCGGCGCTCACCTGGAGCCTCTCCTGTGAGCAGGACTCCAGGTGAGCTCTTTCATTGTTTCTGCCCCAGCTGGCAGCAGAGGGAAAGGTCAGGAGTCGGGCGATGGCAGCTGATATTTGCAGCGCATCAGAGTCCACGTTGTTACTGAGAGCTGCCGTTGTGACAGAACCGGCGCCAACTTCTGTCCAGACCGTTTCCCGCCTGACAGACAGCGCTGAGGGCACGGAACAGCCTGGCTGTGAACATGAAGCACTTTTAGTCAGAGGGAAAGGTGTGTCCCTCATGAACGTGCTCTTGATGGTACGTTTGGGATTATTCTACCGCTTTGGGAACAAAGAGCAGCTGCTGGAACTGCAGGAAACGCCTCGACCTACAGGAGCAGACATGACAGCTTTGGTCTTCATGCTTTTCCATGAGGGACCAAACCAAAGTCACAAACAAACACACACCTCTCTGCAGGTGCAGGGGCGGGGGTCAGCATGTGGTCAGGACAAATGTGAGAACTTTCAACAGTTCTGAACAATCGTTTGTTGAATTTGCCAACATCTCTTGGTATTTCAGGTTAAAGTTCAGTTCTCCATTTCTTTCTTCTTCCTCTGCAGCATGAAAGAAGGAACATGAAAATGTATTATTTCAGCCATTTGTTCGTTTGGATGAATCCCACTGCAGCATCTTCAGTGTTCAGCTGCTCCACCTCCAGAGGACAGGTGCCACCAGAAGAAACCAGAACATGATCTTTAATGTTCGGTTCTCTCTGAGCAGTGGTGACATCACTGATGATGACGGTGGTCAGAGGGCGCAGTGATGCTCCGATCCCTGAGTGAAGGACTCAGATCCTTTCTTCATGAGAGTCTAAATGTCATCATGGTTTAAAAGCAGCTTTTCTGTGTCAGAAATCACTGATCGGGTTTGCTGAGACCGCTCTGATCCAAAGCCCCTGCTGTGTGGGGCTTTAGCAGAAGCTGTTTGTGGTGAAAACGGTGTCGGGCTTATGCTGAGGTGGTGCTACAGACTCCTGTTATCGTCCAAACAGCAGGATAATGACAGCGCGCCTCTTCATTTGCAGTGACCCCGCCTCTTTCCCGCGCTCGCCTCACAAACATTCGCTCCAGGCTCTGACACCATTCCAGCGCTTTAAAAGCCTCTCCCTGCTCCTGCCCAGCGCCTCTGACATTTGGATTGAGATTACTTCTATTATGGTGGCCAACTTGATGCATTCTGGGTAAATATTGCAGGTTAAGGTCTCTGAGGGAGCAGTTTGTTTTACAAAGTGAAACCCGAGGCTGCTGCCACCGCCGCTGCCACCGCCGCCGCTGCTGCTGCTGCGTTCACAGACGCATTTACCTTCAGAGAAGCGTTTTTAAGCAGGTAAAAAGCAGCTGTCAGTCTGATGAAGATGTTCACCTGGAAGGCCACACACAGGCCTTCCAGGTGAACAAGCTCACTCCTAATTGGTGAGAGTGGTTGCCACAGAAGGGTTGGCTGGACCCTTCCCTGCTGACTCACGCCGTCTGGCTCCAACATGGCGGCGTCCGTATTGATGACTGAAGTCACTTCAATTGGTTCTGAACCATTTTCTCTGGGGGAGAGGGGTGTCCCACTCCGGTACAATCAATGATGGAACTTCTCAATCAAAAGGCCACGCCCCCATAACAGAGTCATGTGATGTTTGGTGGTTTGTGGGTCACAAAGGTTAGACTTGCCCAACAGTTTATGTTAAATCTAATCCCATGCTTGGTTCCATTCCGAGGTTTGTGACCTGCAGCTGGAGGCCGCAGCGCTGCAGCTGATGCAAGCTCATACGTACTTCCTCTAAACACAGCTCTGTGACTGTCCCAGCCATCAGAGGGTTTGATGCCTTCATGTCGCAGCATGGAGACCCTCTCTGGTCACCGTGTTCTTCTTCAGTGGTCCGGTCCATGCAGCTGTTCAGACTTGCCACCACAGCTGCTCCCTCTTTGTTTGGGAGCTTGGAACTCTTTGCTGCTGGGATGCTGCCCAAGAGCACTTCAGAGGGAGGTTGAAGGGTCTGCGCCCCCTCGCTCATCACAATAATAAGAGCTGCTGCTGTTTCCTAACAAACTGCTCCAACAAAGAGCGCAGCCCTTTGATGACGCGCTGTCTACAAAAGGACCAAATTGCTCTCCTTCATGTGTCTGCCTCTCCGTCTCTCCAACTTTCCACGTTTTCCCTAGAAGAAATAATGGGCACGGCTCCCCATCCCAGGAGGACCAGCTCATTTACATCTGCCCATAAACACAGGCGGAGAAAGGCTGGATCCTCTGCATCCCTGAAAAGCTCCGTCTTCGTCTCGCTTTGTTCCCAGAGGCTCCTCTTCTGACCTCGCCGCCGGCGGCCGGCCACCAACACTCTGCTCGGAAAAGAACAACATTTCTGCTCAAACTTCTCAGCTCCCTGCAGAGACGTGGACGTCCCACTGCGGACGGTCTCTCCTTTGGATGTCTTCTTCTTCACAGAGAAAGTGAAGACACAAGTCTCACCAGCAAGGGTCAAAGGTCAGCTGTTGTTGTTTTAGTCCATAAAATTACATTATTAAACAAATTAACCAAAATTAGATGAACAAGAAGCATCTTTCTCTTCAGTTTTCTCATATATGTTTATTTGCTGTATTAAAGGTCAGGCTGCGCTGTGGGCAGTGGTTAGCACCTTCCCCACACAGCGAACCCCAAGACCCAGAAAGGCAGACAGCAGATGCTCATCCCTCTGTCTGCCCATCCATTCATGCATACATCCAACCATCCACCAATTCATCTATGCGAACATCCAACCTTCCATCCCTCCATCCGTAGAAGCAGCAGTGAGTAAAAACAAACAAAGGTTTTTCCAAAAGGTGACAGGTTGTGATCAGATGCAGATGTGTGTTGGAGCCTCATGAACTTTCATCTCTGATGAACCTGACAGATGGATGATAACGTATCTGCTCTAAAATGAGAAGTCTCCGCACTTTTGCTTTTCCTGCTATGAGAACAAAGAAGCGGTCCGACCAAGCGCCTCTCGTTCCAACACCACAGAGGAAGAGCCACGTCCACGACACGCACACGCCAAAGACATTCAGTCTTTCTTACAACAAGCCTGTGACAGTGATGAAGGCGTTTTGGTTTGAGACCAACTTTAACTGGAGTTCTAAAACAGAACAAATGCAGCTGCTGCTGAAGAGACGAACAATTACAGATTTCAGGGGTCCATCTGTCAGCCCGAGTCACCGAGCAGCTGCTCTGCGCTGCCAGAAAACCTCCTGTAAAAACATGCTCAGATGGCTAACAAATATTCATTAGGTCTGTTTTCAATCAAATAAATTCTGTTTCATGTTGAAATCCATAAATGTTTCTGTGCAGGAAAACTCGACATGTTGTTTCTGACTTCAGGCTGCAGCTGCGCTTCTTCAGCCTAGAGAACGTTGACTGGTTCCTGCAGACAGGTCTGGTAAAGGTCCAACACCAGAATATTTACTTTAGCAGGAGCAGAGCGGCGCTCTGATGGGGGGGTTGAACTCAGCAGATTACAGTTGGGGATCTGTAACAAAGAAATCAAATAAAGAGCAGATGTGTGAATAATTCTGGTTTTATTTTAAATCTGCAGGATCCGAACTCAGTAAGGTTTTAACAGGGTTTCTGTGGAAAAAGTCATGGTTTTTAGTCTGTGCTCGGTTTGATTTCAGTCGTTGGTCATCCATGATCAGGTCCGATCTTATGGAAGTTCTCTTGTTTTTTGTGGTTCTGGTTCTGTCCTGGTTTTGCCATTTGGTTCTTTGGTTTTCAAGTCCCGTTTCTGTTATTCTGTCTTGGGCCTCTCCAACACCTGTGATTTCAGGTGAGCAGGATCACCTGGACAGTACACACTCTCCTGGAGGACGATGCTTCTCTGAGCTTCTTTCTTGTCTGCTTAAACGACAGAAAAAGAATCCACTGACTCTCCAGAACTCCCTGGCCGGCTCTGCACAGGTACAGGACCCAATCCCCCTGCAGAAGGACATGAGGATGATGATGCTGGAGCTGGCTGCATCGAGTCCTCAGAACTGCTTTACAGAGACTGATGTTGAAGGGAAACCCTGCAGGAATGCTGCTGAGCGTACAGGACTCCTTTTTCCCAGAATCCATCATTTTGGCGTTCCTCTACAGTCCCGCTGTTGTCCCTGCCTCCGCCTCAACAGTCGAGGATTTCTTACATCTTTGTCTGCGTGTAAACGCTGTTTGTTTTCTCTTCCAGAATGACTTTTTTCTAACCTTTGACCACCTTTGCCTGAAGCCATCATCAGCTGCGGCAGCTTGGCGCGCCGCTCAGCATCTCTGCTGCGACCCCCCCAAAAGAAAAACCCCAGAAAGAATGGCGGAACAAGAACGATGCTGATTTATGAGAGTGTGACGGTTATTCCTCACAGAGACGAACACGGCGTCTGCCGCTGGATCCCGGACTGAACTTTGATTTTGCCATTTGCAGGCACTGGGGGGGTGGGGTCAATACACAGGAAGTGGCAGCTTTTATCCGCGGGTGTTTTCATCTGCGCTCCCTCTGCTTGCTTAGATATTAGACGCTGTAATTCAGCCGCAGGAATAATTGACCTGTCAACGGGTTCACACCAGCAGTCCCATCACTCTGCAGCCGCAGTCCTGTTTCTGCAGATTGATACATCCTGCCCCCCCTCGGTAATAGTGTACCAGCCTTTCCTCTCACAAACAAAAAACGACATCAAACCTTCACTGTGGTTTCACGTTGAGTTGGTAGCACAGAGACCACGCCCCCTCCAGCAGGTTCACCACAGAGAGGGGAAAAAACATCCATGAACTAAAAGAAATGCTTTTATGAACAGTTCTGAGACAGTGAACTTTTAAAAGATGAAACAATACATTCAAGCTTAAAGTTTGCTCTACTCATTTATCTAAAGAAAACCAGCGGCGTTTGAGGACGACATGACAACGCAAGAACCTGATATTAATGCAGAAACTGCTGGAAGTGGTTCCTAACAGGCCTCAGATCTGCAGCAGAACCTTGGGTCAGAACCAAACTACATACTTTCATAAACAGCTTTTTTCTATCTGCTGCTACAAAACAAAGACAGTGAAGTTAGAACCCACTTTTAGGGAGGAGCTTATTTTGAAAGGTTTGCCATAATCATAGATGGAACCTTTAGAGCATACGTGTGTAGAATCTCCTCAGACTGTCTCTGTAAACCAACTTAAGATTCGTTTCAGAAGAAAAAGGATGAAAATCAAAGTTATTTAAGATTTCTTTAAGACAAAAGAGATGGAAATCTGTTTCTTTTCATCTTTGGTTTGATTGAATTCTTCAAAGAAGCGTGATTTTATTTTTCATTTGAAACATTTTCATGTTTCAGGAACCAGAAAGACCACCGTCTGCATTAACATCCAGCACAGCCGGAGCAGGAATCAGACGCTGACCCAGTAATCCCACCCTGGCACATTGAAGAACAATGAGCTCCACGCCTGAATGCAGCTCGCCATGACGCCTTCACTGCAGATCTGTTCATCTCAGGACCCGTGGAGGAAGGAACCCCGGAGACCCTCGTCCTTGTTCCGAACCTGACTGTGTGGGACCCAGAACCGGTCAGGTGGTCTCACAAATCTGTGGGATGGGGGGTCCATACACACACGTATGGAGATAAACAGAAGGTACTGCCCCTCCCACATGGCTGCTGACAACTGTCACCGGCTGTCTGGTCCAATGAACACGTTCAGGAGCTTTTGTTTCCACCTTAAGTTCATGTGGGTGACGGTTGCGGAGTGTCAGTCTGTTGGACCGAAGAAGACGCCTGGATGAGCAGTGAAACCTTTCAGAAGATGTAAGTCCAAACGTCATAACTCAACCTAAAGACGACGTTACCTGTGCAGCCATCATTCCCTGTTGTCATGCTCTCATTACTAAACTAAGACAACAGGACAACGCGCCGTTTGGGAAGTTAGTGTTTGTCTTGGACCAAACAGAATCACAGAAGTTGGATGGATCTGAGTGAAAAGTGAAGTGTAAAACATGCTGGATGGTTCTGGTTCAAAGGTCAACTGCAGTTCATCTGTGAAGTTAAGACTTTTACAAATGAACGCGATTTGGTCCTGATACTGTTCTGGTGTGATCCTGTTCTTGTTCTGGTTTCATCCTTCATCTGTTTGATTTGGTTCTGGTATCTGTGCTGGTTTGGTTCTGGTTATATGCTGGTTCTGTCTGGTTTTGGTTGGTTTGGTTCTTGTTCTGTTTGGTTCGGTTCTGGTTCTGTCTGGTTTGGTTCTGGTTCTGTCTGGTTGGTTCAGGTTTTCTTCTGGTTCTGTGCTGGTTTGTTCTGGTTCTGTGCTGGTTTGGTTCTGATTCTGTTTGTTTGATTCTGGTTGGTTGGTTCTGGTTGGTTTGTTTGGTTCTGGTTTTGTGCTGGTTTGGTTCTGTTTGGTTTGGTTCTGGTTCTGGTTCTGGTTCTGTTTGGTTTGATTCTGGTTTGGTTCTGTTCTGTCTGGTTTGGTTCTGTCTTGTTTGTTCTGGTTGGTTTGGTTCTGGTTCTGTTTGGTTTGCTTCTGGTTCTGGTTCTGTCTGGTTTGGTTCTGGTTTTGTGCTGATTGGTTCTGGTTGGTTTGGTTCTGGTTCTGTTTGGTTTGGTTCTGGTTCTGTGCTGGTTCGGTTCTGGTTTGTGCTGGTTTGGTTCTGGTTGGTTTGGTTCTGGTTGGTTTGGTTCTGGTTCTGTCTGGTTTGGTTCTGTTTTGTGCTGTTTGGTTCTCTCTGGTTTGGTTCTGGTTGGTTTGGTTCTGGTTCTGTTTGGTTTGGTTCTGGTTCTGTCTGGTTTGGTTCTGGTTTTGTGCTGGTTTGGTTCTCTCTGGTTTGGTTCTGGTTGGTTGGTTCTGGTTCTGTCTGGTTTGGTTCTGGTTCTGTGCAGGTTTGGTTCTGGTTCTGTTTGGTTTGGTTTGATTCTGGTTTGGTTCTGGCTCTGTTTGGTTTGGCTCTGTCTGGTTTGGTTCTGTCTGGTTTGGTTCTGGTTGGTTTGGTTCTGGTTCTGTTTGGTTTGGTTCTGGTTCTGTCTGGTTTGGTTCTGGTTTTGTGCTGGTTTGGTTCTGTCTGGTTTGGTTCTGGTTCTGTTTGGTTTGGTTCTGGTTCTGTCTGGTTTGGTTCTGGTTCTGTGCTGTTTGGTTCTGGTTCGGTTCTGGCTCTGTTTGGTTTGGTTCTGTCTGGTTTGGTTCTGTCTGGTTTGGTTCTGGTTGGTTTGGTTCTGGTTCTGGTTCTGTTTGGTTTGTTCTGGTTCTGTCTGTTGGTTCTGGTTCTGTCTGGTTTGGTTCTTGGTTCTGTGCTGGTTTGGTTCTGGTTTGGTTCTGGCTCTGTTTGGTTTGGTTCTGTCTGGTTTGGTTCTCTCTGTTTTGGTTCTGGTTGGTTTTTTTCTGGTTCTGTTGGTTTGGTTCTGGTTCTGTTTGGTTTGGTTCTGGTTTTGTGCTGGTTTGGTTCTGTCTGTTTTTTGTTCTGGTTTGGTTTGGTTCTGGTTCTGTTTTTGGTTTTGTTCTGGTTCTGTCTGGTTTGGTTCTGGTTTCTGTGCTGGTTTGGTTCTGGTTCTGTTTGGTTTGATTCTGGTTTGGTTCTGGCTCTGTTTCGTGTTTGGTTCTGTTCTGGTTTGTTCTGGTTTGGTTCTGTCTGGTTTGGTTCTGGTTGGTTTGGTTCTGGTTCTGTTTGGTTTGGTTCTGGTTCTGTCTGGTTTGGTTCTGGTTTTGTGCTGGTTTGGTTCTGTCTGGTTTTGTTCTCTCTGTTTTGGTTCTGTTTGGTTTGGTTCTGGTTCTGTCTGGTTTGGTTCTGGTTTTGTGCTGGTTTGGTTCTGTCTGGTTTTGTCCCTCTGTTTTGGTTCTGGTTGGTTTTGTTCTGGTTCTGTTTGGTTTGGTTCTGGTTCTGTTTGGTTTGGTTCTGGTTATGATTGGTGTGGTTCTGGTTTTGTGCTGGTTTGGTTCTGTCTGGTTTTGTTCTGGTTGTTTGGTTCTGGTTCTGTTTGGTTTGTTCTGGTTCTGTCTGTTTGGTTCTGGTTCTGTGCTGGTTTGGTTCTGGTTCTGTTAGTTTGATTCTGGTTTGGTTCTGGCTCGTTTCGTGTGGTTCTGTCTGGTTTGGTTCTGGTTGGTTTGGTTCTGTTGTTTGGTTTGTTCTGGTTTGTCTGGTTTGGTTCTGTCTGTTTGGTTCTGTTGTTTGTTTGGTTTTTTGCTGGTTGGTTCTGGTTTGTTGGTTCTGTCTGTTTGGTTCTGGTTTTGTGCTGGTTGTTGGTTCTGTCTGGTTTTTTTTTTTGTTCTGGTTGGTTTGGTTCTGGTTCTGTTTGGTTTGCTTCTGGTTCTGTCTGGTTTGGTTCTGGTTTTGTGCTGGTGTGGTTCTGTCTGGTTTGGTTCTGGTTGGTTTGGTTCTGGTTCTGTTTGGTTTGCTTCTGGTTCTGTCTGGTTTGGTTCTGTCTGTTTGGTTCTGGTTGGTGGTTTTGGTTGGTTTGGTTCTGGTTGGTTTGGTTTGGTTCTGGTTCTGTCTGGTTTGGTTCTGGTTCAGTGCTGATGGACACAGATGGACGTGGCGTCAGTTGGATGCCGTTCATCAACAGTGATCCGGTCAAACTTTGCCTCGTTGTGGATTTTGTGGGATTGTGTCCTTTAAAAACTTCCATTTCACAGAAGCATTTCCTCTGAGCTGAGCGTGGACTCCAACCCGGCTGACTGGCCGTCAGGTCGTGGCGAGTCGAGCTAATCGATGAGCGCGTGATTTATGACGTTTGCTGAAATCAGCAGAACAAGCTGCTTCACGGCATCAGGGATTTTGGCTGCAGCCTCCCCCTCACAGCCAGCACTCGAAGCTTGTAATTGGATCTCTGTATGAGGCTTCCAGGAAGTTTTCATTTGGGCTTTACCCACAATGCACAGCTCTCTCCTCATAACCTACATTACTAATGGAGACAAATGTTGCATTTGATCCTGGAGAGTTGTCTAATTGGAAGAGTAGGAAAGGAAACAGAGGCGCAAAAGTGTTCTGCTCCGGATGTCGACTGAGAACACTGAGAAAAACAAAAGAGCTCAATTGGTGAGTAAACACGGCTGTTTAGTTCCGTAGAAGTTCCTCGACAGCCTCCTGCAGCAGATGGAGAGCCTCGCCGCAGGTCTGAGAAGCTGCTGCAGCCCTCAGTGCAGCCCAGGTTCCTGGAAACCTTCTGCTGGCCTTCCAGGAACTTCCTCTAAAGATGACCTCCACTTCCTGTTCCCCAGCCATGTTCCACACAGATACCGAAAAGGCTGCAGCAAGAACTTCCTCATGTTTTTCTGAGAAACAGCTGCAGCGTTTGAAACCAAATTTGATGTTGAAATTGCTTGGAGATGCAGGAATGGCACTCTGCCCTGAACGCCTCTGAGAAGAGCAGGACAACTGAGAACTGGTTCTTCATCATGAAAGACCCACTCTGGTAAAATGGTGTTTGAACATGTTCTTATTATGCATTTTTCTGTATATGTCTTTATTCAATCGTTTAAAACATCCTGCAGTAGTGACGCAGGTGCTGCAGTCGGCAGCTCCCGGCTCCGCCCCATCCTGATGCATCCACTTACAGATCCATGAACTTCGTTGTTTTCCTGGTCTGAGCTGGAATCTGGATCACAACTGGACGGTTGGATAGAACTGATGTTGCTCACCGTTTTTGTTGCAATGCTAATGCTAGATTGGGGTGTGAGGGGCTGTAAGCTAGCGGTGAAGAGTGTAAGCAAAGGGATGATGGGAAATGAGGGCAGGCTTACTCCACACTAACAGTCCAGCCCACAATTCAGGTGCATTTCTAATAAACTCCTGCCGCTCTGCAGACACTCTGTGCTAGGAAACCACACAGGTTTTGGGACCACTGGGAATGCTTTGGAAACAGATCAGAAGATGATCAGAGTAGAACCTGAACCATAGATTACTAAGTCGAACAAATCCCTCCTCCTGGTGGCGGTTTGACCACCAACAGCTGCATTTGACATTGATTGTCTGTTCTGGCCCTGTGATTGGACGTTGTGAAGATCAGATCCTGGTCTCTGATTGGATTGACGTTTGGGTTCTGCTCCGGGCCTGTCCTTGGTTGCAGAACCAGCAGGTTCTGGTTTCCATTCATCTGTAGCTGTTTCTGTTCCCTTTTTGTTTCGTCACTTGTAAGTTCAGTTTTTCTCACTTTTGAAGGTTTTTTTTTGGAGTTTTCTCAGTTTTCCAGCATTGGTGACTTCATCTCCTCGGATTACTTCATAATTGGACGCGTTCTTTTCAAAGAACCTGCTGAGATGAGGGATTAACATCAGACTTGACTCCTATCTATTAAAGTGGAGTGTCATCCTAGATTCTTGCTGAGTGTGAGACTTGCAGCAGCTAAATCTGCAGCAGCGATGAAGTGGCTGCTGTCAACATGTGCAGAACCTCCAGGCGGACTTTCCACCATCTGTCCCGAGATGGAGGCTGCAGTCTCTGCCTTCTTGAAGAGGAGGAGGCAGATTCAGGTTAGCACGGTTGACTCTAGAGCATCAAAGGCTTTCACAAAACTGTAACATCATTCTGAAGAGAGGCACAGCCTGCCAGCAGGAACACATGAAGACACGAGGCTGCTGACAAAGCTCTGATCATTTGGACAAATGTATTTGTGTGAGTCCTCAGGAAACGGCGCCATCTTTTGATCAAGTCCCAGAATCAGCCTCTTTTGATAGAAAAACATAAAAGGGATCTTAATGACAAAAAGCCTGAAAAGAGTTTGACAATTCTCTTTTCAAACTCCAAAGGTGCTGAGCTGCACTTCCCCCAAAACTGTAGAAGTAAGCAAAAGAACCCGTCAGAGTCTTGTCACTTCTGGAAAATCTCCCCAATCTGCATTTGGTTAGAAAGACGCCCTGCAGCAACATGTCAGGCTGCAGATTCATCAAACTACAAGAAAACACTCCAACAATGGACACACACACCGCTCTGACTGCAGGAAGCCGACAGAATCCATTTAAGGAAGTGAAGCATTAAATAACAAAGCATATTAAAGTCAGATGAGGAGGCCGCTGAACTGTTATTATATTCTACAGCCGCAGATCAGAACTTTGCTGCGGCCGTGCCATGAACGCCGCTGAGTCCTGTCAGTTTGACCACGCCATCGGGAACTGTTACAGATGTTTGTCTGAGACTCTAGCCGGCTGTGCTTCATGGTCCTGACTCATCAAGAAAAAACGATTGCTGTTCGTAAAAGAGGAACCAGCGTCTGCGTAAAGCTTTCCTTTTTCAGAGAAATTAGAAAAAAGACTAAATGCGAAGAGTTTACTAACCTGAACATAAAGAGTTGAAGTTTGACGTGAATCCGATGTTTGGGGTAAAGACTGGGATTATTGGAGCTGCTGAGAACGGCAGCGTCAGTGGATGAAGATCAGGCCATTTTACATGTGTTGTGATAAAGGAAGCAAACGGTCCTTCCACGGTTTCATTAGCTGGAAGCAGGAATTACCGTTGAACTGGTCAGAGCATGAACGCCACGTCACTCGGTGGCGCTCATCTGGAGGACTTGTGCGAGTACAGCAGAATAAAAGTTTGTCACTAAGGCAAAAGGGAAAAATACAAACTCATAAAATGAAAGAAATCTAATTATTTGTTATAAATGTAAAACTCAAAAATTCATCTTCTTTCTTTCAAATCTGTAGTTTTCTGGTTTCCTATTTTCTGCTGTAACTTGTTGATAAAACATTTTTTGTTTAAAGTGCTTTCAGAGTGTTTTCTGCATCCGTTTACCCTTCTATTTACTTATAAAGTGATCTATGAACAAAATCTCAGAATGACTTATTCCTGTTTATGAGATGCTGTCATTTTGAATTTAAATGTGAGAAAAAACACAGATAATTCTCTTCTCATCTGAGCCGATGACGGACCGTATCCTCTCCCAGAACTTTCTGCCGTTCTGCTGCTGGATGTTGATGCTGAATTATGTTGAAGGTAATTTCCTTCTGCAACGACATGGCAGCAGGTTTTTATCCACATATGACTCTAAGCAGGGAAGATGCAGACATATTCGTGTCTTGTGGAGACAGAAGGGGTAGATGTTTTTGGGTTCCTGAACAGAAGCTGCCAGGTTTTTGAGTTGACGTTTTCCTGAACTGTAGAGATGGAAAACTCTCAGATCTCCCCTCATCTGCCCACAAACATGGCCTCCCTTGTTCCTGCGCCTCACCTCTCTCATGTCTCCATATCTGCCTTGGCGGTCACACTGGGATAATTGTGCGCCTATGATGGAGAAATTAGTCGGCCCTGAAATGAGCTTGTCTCTGTGCTCTCTGGCTCCGCAGCATCAAACCCTGACGAGCTGCAGAGGAGGAGGAAGAGGAGGCGCCACTGCTGCCGGGCTTCCTCCACAAATCAGCTTTCACTGCCTGCCTCTCTCCTCCACTGCTTCTGCCTCTTATTACAATATCACTTTAATTTTGCACTGCAGGTGTTTTATGAAAACACAAAGTGGAATAGAAAGAGACACGGCTGGTTCTGGGTTGTTGATTTGTTCCTGCGAAGCTCCATTTCAAACCTGCTGGGCCGGCGCTCTGCAGCTGCGAGGAGATCTCATCTTCTTTGAACCCTGAGTGTCCGAATCTTCCCCAGCCCGCACTGACTATAATCATCTCCGTAATTATCAAACTCATTTTACCGGATAAATTGGCTGTGGAGCAAATATTTAAACTATGAAATTACAGTTGCAGCTCATTTGTATGCTCTTTTAGCTGACACTGATAAACATCTTTAAAGATCCCTGTTGCTTTGACCAAATTTACTCCAAGCTCAAAAGATCTGATCATTTCTGTTTGTGATGACAGCCGGGACAGCATTCCAGCAGAGAAACAGATTTTTGACACAAAAATAATTGCACTGCATTATGTCTTCCTCATTAAACTTGATTTTTTATTAAAAGTTGAAATAGTTTGCTGCAAAAGCACCACATATGTCTATCATGTAAGCTTATCATTTCAAACGAGTAGTTTTTGCACATCCAGCAGTGCACAAAGGAAGCAACAGAAAACCTGTTTCATATTTATAATCTGTGGGCACAGAGGTACAACAGGTGGCAGGTTCAGTTCCCGCTCTGCCTGACCATGTGTCACAGTGTCTTTCAGCCAGAAACTGACGTCTACTATTCCTGGAGTTCAGGGTAAAAGCATGTGTGGCCTATCTGCCCATGTACATCAATGTGTGAACGTGCATTGGTGGACATAAGAATGTGCACGGGTGGATGTAAGAATGTGCACGGGTGGATGTTAATAATGCGCATGGGTGGATGTAAGAATTCGCAGGTGTGGATGTACTAATGCGCACGGGTGGATGTAATAATGTGCACGGGTGGATGTAACAATTTGCACGGGTGGATGTAAGAATTTGCACGGGTGGATGTAATAATGTGAACTGGTGGATGTAATAATGTGCACGGGTGGATGTAATAATGTGAACTGGTGGATGTAATAATGTGCACGGGTGGAGGTAATAATGTGCACGGGTGGATGTAATAATGTGCAGGGGTGGATGTAATAATGTGCACGGGTGGATGTAAGAATGTGCACGGGTGGATGTAAGAATGTGCAGGGGTGGATGTAATAATGTGCACGGGTGGATGTTAAAAATGCGCACGGGTGGATGTAAGAATGCGCACGGGTGGATGTAAGAATGCGCACGGGTGGATGTAAGAATGTGCACGGGTGGATGTTAATAATGCGCATGGGTGGATGTAAGAATTCGCAGGTGTGGATGTACTAATGCGCACGGGTGGATATAATAATGCGCACGGGTGGATGTTAAAAATGTGCACGGGTGGATGTAAGAATGCTCACGGTGGATGTGAGAATACGCACGGGTGGATGTAAGAATGCGCACGGGTGGATGTAAGAATGCGCACGGGTGGATGTAAGAATGCGCACGGTGGATGTACTAATGCGCACGGTTGGATGTAAGAAGGCGCACGGTTGGATGTAAGAATGCGCACGGGTGGATGTAATAATGCGCACGGGTGGATGTAAAAATGCGCACGGGTGGATGTAAGAAGGCGCACGGGTGGATGTAAGAATGTGCTCGGGTGGATGTAAGAAGGCGCACGGGTGGGTGTAAGAATGCGTACGGGTGGATGTAATAATGCGCACGGGTGGATGTTAAAAATGCGCACGGGTGGATGTAAGAATACGCACGGGTGGATGTAAAAATGCGCACGGGTGGATGTAAGAATGCGCACGGGTGGATGTAAGAATGCGCACGGGTGGATGTAATAATGTGCACGGGTGGATGTAACAATGTGAACTGGTGGATGTAATAATGTGCACGGGTGATGTAATAATGTGAACCGGTAGATATATAATGTGAACCGGTGGAGGTAATAATGTGCACGGGTGGATGTAATAATGTAAACGGGTGGATGTAAGAAGGCGCACGGGTGGATGTAAGAATGCGCACGGGTGGATGTACTAATGCGCACGGGTGGATGTAATAATGTGCACGGGTGGATGTAAGAAGGCGCACGGTTGGATGTAAGAATGCGCACGGGTGGATGTAATAATGCGCACGGGTGGATGTAAGAAGGCGCACGGGTGGATGTAAGATTGTGCACGGGTGGATGTAAGAAGGCGCACGGGTGGATGTAAGAATGCGCACGGGTGGATGTAATAATGCGCACGGGTGGATGTTAAAAATGCGCACGGGTGGATGTAAGAATACGCACGGGTGGATGTAAAAATGTGCACGGGTGGATGTAAGAATGCGCACGGGTGGATGTAAGAATATGCACGGGTGGATGTAATAATGTGCACAGGTGGATGTAATAATGTGAACTGGTGGATGTAATAATGTGCACGGGTGGATGTAATAATGTGAACCGGTAGATGTAATAATGTAAACCGGTGGAGGTAATAATGTGCACGGGTGGATGTAATAATGTGCACGGGTAGATGTAAAAATGTGCACGGGTGGATGTAAGAATGTGCACGGGTGGATGTAATAATGTGCACGGGTGGATGTTAAAAATGCGCACGGGTGGATGTAAGAATGCGCAAGGGTGGATGTAAGAAGGCGCACGGGTGGATGTACTAATGCGCACGGGTGGATGTAATAATGCGCACGGGTGGATGTTAAAAATGCGCACGGGTGGATGTAAGAATGCGCACGGGTGGATGTACTAATGCGCACGGGTGGATGTAATAATGTGCACGGGTGGATGTAAGAATGCGCACGGGTGGATGTAAGAATGCGCACGGGTGGATGTTATAATGTGCACGGGTGGATGTTATGATGTGAACCGGTGGATGTAATGATGTGCACGGGTGGATGTTATAATGTGCACGGGTGGATATAATAATGCGCACGGGTGGATGTAAGAATGTGCACGGGTGGATGTAAGAATGCGCACGGGTGGATGTAATAATGTGCACGGGTGGATGTAAGAATGTGCACGGGTGGATGTTAAAAATGCGCACGGGTGGATGTAATAATGTGCACGGGTGGATGTAATAATGTGAACCGGTGGATGTAATAATGTGCACGGGTGGATGTAATAATGTGCACGGGTGGATGTAATAATTTGCACGGGTGGATGTTATGATGTGAACCGGTGGATGTAATGATGTGCACGGGTGGATGTAATAATGTGCACGGGTGGATGTAATAATGTGCAGGGGTGGATGTAAGAATGTAAACGGGTTGATGTAATAATGTGCAGGGGTGGATGTAATAATGTGCACGGGTGGATGTAATAATGTGCACGGGTGGATGTAATAATGTGAACCGGTGGATGTAATAATGTGCACGGGTGGATGTAATAATGTGCACGGGTGGATGTAATAATGCGCACGGGTGGATGTAATAATGTGCACGGGTGGATGTAAGAATGTGCACGGGTGGATGTAATAATGTGCACGGGTGGATGTAATAGTGTGCACGGGTGGATGTAATAATGTGCACCGGTGGATGTAATAATGTGCAGGGGTGGATGTAATAATGTGCACGGGTGGATGTAATAATGTGCACGGGTGGATGTAAGAATGTGCACGGGTGGATGTAATAATGTGAACCGGTGGATGTAATAATGTGCACGGGTGGATGTAATAATGTGCACGGGTGGATGTAATAATGTGAACCGGTGGATGTAATAATGTGCACGGGTGGATGTAATAATGTGCACGGGTGGATGTAATAATGTGCAGGGGTGGATGTAGTAATGTGCACGGGTGGATGTAAGAATGTGCACGGGTGGATATAATAATGTGAACCGGTGGATGTAATAATGTGCAGGGGTGGATGTAATAATGTGCACGGGTGGATGTAATAATGTGCACGGGTGGATGTAAGAATGTGCACGGGTGGATGTAATAATGTGAACCGGTGGATGTAATAATGTGCAGGGGTGGATGTAATAATGTGCACAGGTGGATGTAATAATGTGCAGGGGTGGATGTAATAATGTGCACAGGTGGATGTAATAATGTGCACGGGTGGATGTAAGAATGTGCACGGGTGGATATAATAATGTGAACCGGTGGATGTAATAATGTGCAGGGGTGGATGTAATAATGTGCACAGGTGGATGTAATAATGTGCACGGGTGGATGTAAGAATGTGCAGGGGTGGATATAATAATGTGAACCGGTGGATGTAATAATGTGAACCGGTGGATGGGACTGTTAGGCACCTTGACATACTATATACCATTCCAAGGTTTTCTTTGCTGTTGTTCTAACAGTAGACACACAGTTTTAAAGAAACTCATTCTTAACACAAACTATTTAAAACTAAACATTTCGCAGCAAATTCACATGTGAACAGATGTGTTTGAACCTGTGGGAGAAAATAAGTTTGGAGCCTCCTTTAGGCCACCTAGTAATTATAAACCACCAAACACTCTGGCTTGTTATTGCTTCACAACCACATGTCCACCTTGAAGAGGGAATCTTTCACTCCTTCTTTAAAAACTAGAACTCTATGGTGTGATTTTTGTGCCACCAAACAGCCTGCTGATTGGTGTAGATTCTATCCAATCAGATCTCCTTATTATCTAACATGGTGCCTGCTACTGAGGCTCAAACGCCAAACAGGCTCTTTTACCCTCGATTTATAGGAAGAAATCTTTTTTAGTCATTTTAAATATAATTCATGTATTTTATTTGAAGAATTGATTTCATTATATTAAGTCAAACGTGTGAATTTATGGCTGAGAAGTTCCTGAAACCATATAATAAACTATTAAGTTTATCTTCTGACATTACACTAAACAGGCCTGTGTGATCTAGAAATCCTCCAGACAAAATATTAGTAAAAAGTTTGAGTTTCTATAAGATCTGTTTGTTTTTTTTAAATGAAGCATATACTATCTTCTGCTGCACAATAGTGTTTTGGATTAGATTAACAGCAGTAGTCAGTAATGAAAAGAACAGCTCACCAAAGTAGAAGCAGAAGAAATTGGATTTTTCACTTTTAATGTTCATTTTCAGAGAAAACTCCAAAGAACAAAAACTACATTATTCATGACAGAAATGCTATTTTCTCTTCATATTTCAACGTTTTATTCATGAAATAAACAATATTTCATTTATACAAATCATAATCCTTATATAATACAACGTCTGGCTGGACGGAACTGGAGTTGAGACAGTTTTTCTGCTGCGGAATTCTTAAAAACGGTGGTCTCTACACTAACATAAAGAAATCCAGAACCCTGCTGTATATTTTGGCTTTTCAGCTCCTGAGTTCTTCTCAAAGAGAAGCGGGTCAGAACGGTTGAAGACTGCAGAATCCTGGTCAAACAGAACCGATATAAAGTCAATTTCTGCCTCCAAGCACTATCAATGTGAAGCAGAGACACTTGACTGGATAAAATCTTGACCAATCAGCATGAACCCTCGTCTGTGATTGGCTGTTTGGTGGCACAAATATTACGCTTAACTCAATTTTGAACAAAGCAAAACCAAAGAAGGCGAAAGATGAGGGACAATGCATCTGAAAACATTTGTGTTGCAAACGCAAAAATATTTATTTAAAAGCAAAAAAAAAAAAGAAAAAACTGCAAATGCAAAAAAGTTTTTGAAAGCAAATATCAAATTTTTTATTTGCAAATGATGAATTTTTACTTTTAAACTTTACAATTTGTTTGCCATTTTGAAAATCTTGATCTCAAAACTGTGAATTTTGCTTGCAACATGGTGGCACAAAAATCACGCCATAAACTCGAGTAGAAGTGTAGCCATTGTAATTCACCAAAGAGCCAACAGGGCTTGGTGCATACTGAAAACCTGTTTTATTTTGTTCTTATTTTTTTTAAACAGCTGAACATCACAACTGAGAGCATGTTAAAATAAAGAGTAAGCTTGTTGTAAGTATCTTTTTAAAACAGAAAGAAAAGAAAATCCTATTCTGTGCATATTTCGGAATCCTTCAAACAATAAAATATCCAAATGTTATGATTTTTTTTTAAAAGTTAAAAATGTTTCCCGTGTATTTTTATGATCTTATTGCGAAACGCTAAAGGAAGTAATGACTGAAAAAAACATCTCCAGTCATTTGTTTCTTTTATTTTTGTAAGTCAATCCGGAAGTGGTATGTACTAGCTTGACTGTGAGAGACGCGAGTAGAAGAAAAGCTTGTTTAAGTAATCAGTCGTTCCTTTTTGTTGGATCAATATCCGTAAATGACTTTAGTTTAAGTTTTTTTCTTCTGCATCATTTGTGGACCTTTAAGCTGGTCTCAAGAGATGGAGACGTTAGAGACTTTAGCGGTTAGCACGCGCATTTAGTCTCCAAATACGTGGACTAGCTATGGCCGTCCTCTGCACATGAACTTGGACCTCGTCCAAGTTGGTTCTGTGGTTCTGTGCTCCGAACCACAGGAACAGATATGTCTATCTTATGTTCTGTTGATGGAGAACATCGACCATTATGCTCCAGGAAAACAGCAGCGAGCTTGATTGGAGAGGAGAGACCTCCAGGAGATGCTGAGTCACTGAGACTAATCTGTGACGCGTTTCCGGTGGCTGTTTGTTAAATGTAAACTAACTTCATCTGGTGAGTCTGGGAGAAACTTCATTAGCAGTGTCCTCAGGTTTGTCAACAAGGCAGCTTTTCAAATGCCCCTGGTGATCTTTTTTTAAATGACCAGCGGCAGATCTGGTCACTTTTCCTGGTGTCTCTGTAGACTTTGTCAGGAGTTTGGAGAGAAATTCAGGAAATTTGCTTTATGATTCACTGTGCCCTCGAATTCATGCCAGTGTCAGCATGTTTTGGTTGGACCTTGGTAAAGGAAGATGCCACAACTCTGGATGGATTGTTGGAGCATTACCACTACCATGTGTTCAAGATCCATTAGAGGGATTTGAACTGTGGCTGAACTGACTCACCAAAAAGATTAGCTTCCCTAAAGAGCCCTAAAAAGACATCGCTTTTTAACATTAAAAACATTTATATTTTTCTTGAGCCAAAGAAGAGACACAAAAGAAAGGTAAAAGAGGCAAAATTAGAAAGAGAAAATAGGCACAATAGAGGGGTAAAAGAGGCTACAATGGAGGGATAAAAGAGCCACAATGTAGGGGTAAAAAGAGCCATAATGTAGGGGTAAAAAGAGCCACAATGGAGGGATAAAAGATGCAAAATAGAGGGGTAAAAGCCATAATGGAGGGGTAAAAGATCCACAATGGAGGGGTAAAAAGAGCCACAATGTAGGGGTAAAAGAGCCACAATGTAGGGGTAAAAGAGCCACAATGTAGGGGTAAAAAGAGCCACAATGGAGGGATAAAAGATGCAAAATAGAGGGGTAAAAGCCATAATGGAGGGGTAAAAGATCCACAATGTAGGGGTAAAAAGAGCCACAATGTAGGGGTAAAAGAGCCACAATGTAGGGGTAAAAAGAGCCACAATGTAGGGGTAAAAGATGCAGAATAGAGGGGTAAAAGCCATAATGGAGGGGTAAAAGATCCACAATGTAGGGGTAAAAGAGCCACAATGTAGGGGTAAAAGAGCCACAATGTAGGGGTAAAAAGAGCCACAACGGAGGGGTAAATAGAGCCACAATGTAGGGGTATAAGAGCCACAATGGAGGGGTAAAAGAGCCACAATGTGGGGGTAAAAGAGCCACAATGTAGGGGTAAAAGAGCCACAATGTAGGGGTAAAAAGAGCCACAATGTAGGGGTAAAAGAGCCACAATGTAGGGGTAAAAGAGCCACAATGTAGGGGTAAAAAGAGCCACAATGTAGGGGTAAAAAGAGCCACAATGTAGGGGTAAAAGAGCCACAATGGAGGGGTAAAAGAGCCACAATGTAGAGGTAAAAGAGCCACAATGTAGGGGTAAAAGAGCCACAATGTAGAGGTAAAAGAGCCACAATGTAGGGGTAAAAGAGCCACAATGTAGGGTAAAAAGAGCCACAATGTAGGGGTAAAAGAGCCACAATGTAGGGGTAAAAGAGCCACAATGTAGGGGTAAAAAGAGCCACAATGGAGGGGTAAATAGAGCCACAATGTAGGGGTAAAAGAGCCACAATGGAGGGGTAAAGAGCCACAATGTGGGGGTAAAAGAGCCACAATGTAGGGGTAAAAGAGCCACAATGTAGGGGTAAAAAGAGCCACAATGTAGGGGTAAAAGAGCCACAATGTAGGGGTAAAAGAGCCACAATGTAGGGGTAAAAAGAGCCACAATGTAGGGGTAAAAAGAGCCACAATGTAGGGTAAAAGAGCCACAATGGAGGGGTAAAAGAGCCACAATGTAGAGGTAAAAGAGCCACAATGTAGGGGTAAAAGAGCCACAATGTAGAGGTAAAAGAGCCACAATGTAGGGGTAAAAGAGCCACAATGTAGGGTAAAAAGAGCCACAATGTAGGGGTAAAAAGAGCCACAATGTAGGGGTAAAAGAGCCACAATGTAGGGGTAAAAGAGCCACAATGTAGGGGTAAAAGAGCCACAATGTAGGGGTAAAAAGAGCCACAATGTAGGGGTAAAAGAGCCACAATGTAGGGTAAAAAGAGCCACAATGTAGGGGTAAAAAGAGCCACAATGTAGGGGTAAAAAGAGCCACAATGTAGAGGTAAAAGAGCACAATGTAGGGTAAAAGAGCCACAATGTAGGGTAAAAGAGCCACAATGTAGGGGTAAAAGAGCCACGTGTGGCTCCAAAGCATCAGCTTGCTTACCACTAGTCTTGAAAGTGAAACTAGGTGTGATTGGGTTGGTTGTTGGTGGGCTTTGTGAATGAATAGAACTGTCTAATAAAGACTTTGACATCCAGTTGTTTATTGTGTTATTGTGTAGGATTTTTAATACTGTGTGAATAGTTTGTGGATATGTAGTTTTCCTTTTTAGAACTGATTCTCTGAGAGACATTCTACTGAATCGTTTTCTTAATAGCAAAGTTTTGACTCTCTTGTTTTATTCACCATTGATACAAAGAACTAATGTGGAGCTTGTTTATTTCCCCAGACGGCTCCACTTCCTTTCCCCACTCAGACCAGGAGAATCTGTAAAATTTTACAAAAAGGGAAATAATAGCAAAGACTTAGAAAATACTTTTTAGACCAATTCATCTAAAGCGCCTCCTGCTGCTTATAATAAGCCTCCCTGCTCTCAGCAGTTTTGTGCTGCATGAAAACACTTGATTGCTTTCAGGTGGAGCTTTTGAGGCTTTCAACCGCGCCTTTAGCTCGACTCTGCAGTCAGAAACTTAAAAGAGGGCTTTAAGGACAGAAGCAGCTGTCTGCTTTGTCCGCTGTCACAGAGCATGGCAACACTTGGAGTGAAAGGAAACTGAAAAGCCTTTGGTGCAGGAGAACCTCTCCAGCTTCCTTTTCTCATCCTCACAAAATCAGGCAGTGAAAGCCCAATCAGAGCTGGGGGGCCACAGACTGGGTTCAGTGGAGAGGAGCCATCAGAACCATCAAATGGAGAGAAGTGAAACAGACAGCTGTTTGGGCTGCTCACTGCTTTGCAGGCCCTTCTGCAGTTAAAATGCCTTCAGCCTCTGAGGAAACAGGCGGAGCCTCTTCTGTGTTTGTTGATGACTTTGGAGGCTCGTTAATGAAGGCAGAAATAAACACCAGCCGTTTTAACACCAAATGCAATTATGGGATGGGGATTATTGCTGAAGGAGGGGAGGGAGCATCTGTGAGCATGGGATTGCAGTCTGTCAGTCTCGTTCTTCCATGAAAAGTCACACTTTCGGCCTTTTTCCTTCAATCACGCAAAACATCTCATGAACCGTCAAATTTTCTGAGAAGAGTCCAGAGCTGGCCTTCTAGTTCAGCTCCTGTTGGTTCAGCAGGCAATTCGGCAAGCAGGGGGTTAACTTTTGTGGGTATAAAACCTGCCTCCCCTGCAGCCTAACACAGATTTTGCTGCTGCGTTCTATACCTGAATTCTTCACTTGTGCATCAGTCGCATTTGCTGCTGCTTCTATACCTGAATGTTTCACTTGTGCATCAGACATGTTTGCTGCTGCGTCGTGTATCTGAATGTGTCACCTGTGCATCAGATGCATCTGCTGTTGCAGTCTGCACCTGAATGTTTCACGGCCGCATCAGCCTTGGCTGCATTAATGAATGAAACACTCACACTGAACCACACAGCTTCTCTAAACAGCCTGCAACAATGGCCGCTCTCCCAATCCTATTCAGTACTGATTTAATCAAACTCCACTCGGCCTCTAGTCTTTTGTCACTCTGATTGTATTTTCCTGTGTGGCGTGAGAGGCTGCGGGCGACGCTGGGAAAAACATAAACAGACGGGATGAAATCATTTATTGTTGAAGATGAAACATGTGATGTGCTGCCCCGCGGGGTCTCATTGTAAGCTCTTCCACCTTTAATCAGCTGTAATTGTTGATGACTGCAGTGAGGGGATGGAGGTAAATGGGATATTACATAAGTCCTTCATCGAAGAAACGGTTTTCATTTTCAGAAAATCTACAGCAGGAACAAACATCTGAGGAGGTGCATTTTTACCATCAAATGCAGACATTTAATGGTTAATCTCCTCTAACTCTGCCTTATCTGCTGATTTTAAGGGGCGCCGAGCGAGTCATCTGCCTCCATCTGGAGTGGGTTCATGTGTAAAAAGTGATAAGCATTTCTGCACCTGCTCATTTCGGTTAAACTAAAGAAGTCTGAGAAGAAAAGTTCTCTGAAAGATCAGTATAAATGCCCCCCCACGCCGTCTCATGATGTCACACTGGCAGTAGTTCATCCAGGAGTTCATTAAAGTCCGGCTGGTGAATAAAACAGTATTGGTCCCTGGATTGCGCCGGACAGCTGCGGGGATTCACTTTCTTCCTGAGTGCAGCTCGTCTCTTCATTTAAAGCCAGTTTGCTCTGTAATTACTGGCCGTATCTGAGCGCGCTCAGATCGCACTTGCTGTGTTATTGTGGCTTTAAAAAACAAGAGGCACGGTGAGCTGGCTGCAGTATTTCTGAAATGAGCGGTGCATCAATAATGCAGCAGGAGCGCTCACACGCTTTTCACAACTGGACTAATAAACCTCCAGCCAGGCCTCCCTCCTGCGCACGCACCCCCCCCACACACACACACACACACACATACACAATAATACACATACATACACATACACTCGTTACAGAGGCTGTGGATGCTGTGGGGCTGATAAATGCAGGACAGACAGAAGGATGGGAGTGAAGCTGCAGGAGCCTTGTTTCATTTAAATTCATTTTCCTCCAAAGACTTCCGTTCTTTAATAACGCCCCCCACCCCTCCCCTAAAACAGGATGCTGCTCTGACTTTAGATTCAACTCTCTCTGAACCTTTACAAACCACTGCCTTCCAAACATGTCAGCTCCATGAATGCAGTATTAAAAGTCGTTCTGCTGAGTCAGCATCAGCGTTAGACAGACATGGACCCTTTCCCTCCAGCCGTCTTCACCCGACAGCTTCATATCCGCTGAAGTTCAGCTGGGAATCTCTGGACCAAAGTCTGAGAAACAATCAGATGATTGTTCAGCAGCATGAGTTCAGATGAATGTCGCTGTAGAGGTGCTGCAGGACACCCCCCTTCCTTCCAGTAGTGGTTAAGGACATCAGGAACGTCAGATAAGGCGTTCTAATGTTCTTCATGTAATGTCTGTTCCTCTCAGATACCTGTTCTTTCTTAAATGGTTTTAATGTTCCTTTCATCCTGTATGACCTGGATGGACTCAGATGATGATCCCAGATCTGAGCTCTTCACTGGTTCTTCAGAGCTTTGATGGCGCTTTAAAAACAAACTGAACGGAAGACTCATGTTTGATATGAGATGTTCAGATGAAGTTCGTATGATCTGCTCAGTTTCACAGGATTCTCCTCAAACTTCCAACAGCCAAACCCACAGCAGCTGCTTGAAACTTCAAGCTGTTCAGAGCAGAGTTGGTGACGTTTATGAGCTCTGGTCTTCACAGAATCATCATGGAGACGCTCTTTCACGCGGTGCAGGTTTTCCTGCATCTGTGTACAGAGCTCCAGCAGCGCTACTTTGCCTCTTATTATCCGTGCACAGACAGGGTTCAGGTTTTAATGACTTTAACAGCTCTGCGCTTCAGAGCGAGGACTCAGTCCTTCATAATGAGGCCAGCAGCAGTTAATCTTCAGAGGGAAAGGTTTATCGGTGAGGAGGGCACAAATTCCTATTCTCTGCCAGCAGTGGAATAAAACAGCAAACAAATCAGGGCCAAGCTGACATTAGCCCGGTGCTAGCAGGACGCCCACTTCCCATGAAGGCCAATTATTGTCGCTGCAGTCGGAGAGGCTTCCCGACTTCCAGTTGGTGATTCTATGTGAGGTTGAAAGAGGTGAGAGGAAGCAACTGGCTTTTTACCTCTACAAAGGGCCAGAGCAGACATGTCTGGCAGAGCGGACATGTTTTTTCCTCCCTGTCCTCACACAGTAGCCGTATAATGAGCCTATCTAGCCTTAAGAGAGCATTAGCAGTCCGCCGGCTCTCTCTGCTATCTGTGACACTCAGGAAGGGGGAGAGCCGTTTCCTCTTTGAAGGAGATATCAGAATCATTTCATATTTCCTGCTCGTCTTCTACCTGAGACGAGCAGGAGAGCAGCAGCACACCTATTTACCTCTGCCCAAAATAGATTAATGTGTAGCGCTGCTGCTAGGTGAATGTGAGGACTGCATCCAGGGAAATGTGTCTTTTATGGCGCCACTCTTGCGTAAAATCTCCTTTGTGAAGCACAGAAACTGCAAACGCACTGTACATCCCATCATCCACGTTCAGATTGGGTAAAACAACAAAAATCGGATCTCAGAACCAGAAAATAAAGCCTCACATCAGCAAAACCAAGACGCCACGCTAAAATGCTAACTTGGCAACATGGAGTCTTGTCACATTCCAGTGTATACTTTTCTGTCATGTGACGTGCATGCTGACATGGAGACCAGTTACAGGTCTAAGATGGCTGCTTGGGCTTCCTACCATAGAAGTCAGACAGAAGTTTTCCTCCGTTTTTTCTTTAATACATTTTTTAATCAGCTCTCAAACTAAAATAAAAAGAGAAATGTTTGAATTCTAAGTTCTTTTTCAGATCCGCCAGATCTATTACAACTAAAGTTAGTTGTTAAAATCGCTCTGATCATCTTGTGATTTGTTTTCAAAGAGTTCCCAGTGCTGTTTTAATTAAGATTCTGCTGATTTCAGCCAAAAAACCTGTGCTGTTTTATAGGACATAGTTTCTGCAGAGCAGCAGGAGTTAATTAGAAATTCACCTCTGAATTGTTGGCCTTTGGTGCAGGAGAAAGCCTCGGCTGACATCCCATCAACCCTTTTTTTACACTCTCTCCTGCTAGCTTACAGCTCCTCACAAGCCCAAGCTAACATTAGTGCAGCAAAACAAAAAAAAAAAACAGCGAGCAATATCAGAGCCATCCAGTCGAACAGTGTTGATCCAGATTCCAGTTCAGACGGAAAACTACGATGAACATGGATCTGTTTGTAAGTGGATGCATCTGAATGAGCGGAGCATGGAGACTTTGGCCCCGCCCATGGCAATTGCTGCGTCACAAACCTAAGCTTTTTCAATCCACGGGTTTTCATCTGCTCCTGATCCATCCCAATATGAAAAAGGGATACTCAGAAATCAATTTAATTTAAATTTTCTTTATACACGTCCTCCATCGTGGTAACAATGCTACAAGAACATGTCAAAAATATGATCGTCATTGGAGTGGGTCTTGGATGAGGCTTCTATCAGGGATGTTGTAGCCAATGTTTATGTAAACTAATAATAAAAATATCTGTTTATATTTTGATGTCAGAAGAAACAGTTCAAAGGAACCCTGTTGTCTTTTTCCTTCAGCATTAAACAGAGATCTCTGTATAGAGTAGAATAAACTCTGACAGATCAGAACCATGTGGACCAGAGCAACCGTCTGCTTGAGACCTGCTCTCCGTAGGTTAAACATCCCGATGGTATCTGGATATCTGGACGCAGTGAGATGGGGCGGTCACGTTACAGAACAGTCTCCTCAGTTCAGCCAAACTGTGTTTCTGCTGCTGCTTTGTGAGAAACAAACTTCTCCTCACAGGTTTGTCTTCTGCATCAGCTCCTTCGTTCAGTTCTCCTTTGAAAGATGAGTCTAAAAGACTGGGGTGGGGTGGATCTGCAGGTGCTGTAATCTATAATGGAACAGCCCTTCTTATTATTGTTGAATAATGCACGGCGGCCACCAGCATCAAGTATTAATAACTTATTGAACAGAGCAGCTTCCTGTGACCTGCCTCTGGGCCCGAACTAGGGCTGTAAGCAGAGCGCATGAGAGCGTGCACGTGTGTTTGTGCACGTTATTGACAAAAGCCCCCCCCCACATATCAAAGCCTCGACCTGAAGAGGCTTTCTCTGCACAGCAGAGTGGACTCGCTTTGAGGTTTGTTCACCTTTACAGGTGAACATCCTGGACGTCATCAACAAACAGACAGGTGACTGGGAAGGGGTTGATCAGGGTTAACCACCTGGTGATGCCGTCTTCTGTCTCATTCTCCTCACGGTCTCATTCACACAGCCTTCATCCTGCCATTAGCTCTGCTGGGGGGATGAAGCTGCTTTTCCTGCTCAGAGCTCCACAGTGTCCCATGAAGATGTTGGCAACTCCAGGCCTGAAACTCCTCAAACACCTTCAGCTGGTATTTGCTGATGGTTTCCACACCTCTGATTCCATTTCAGACGTTATGTGTACCCCCACAGAAAGCACGTGTTCGTTGATTAATGGCGGTGTGCAGACGCACAGGCACCCACCTGCTGCCACACACCTTTTTTTTTTTTTTTTTGAGGGGGGTGGGGGGGGGGGGGGGTCTAAATGAAAAACGAAGGAGGAAGTAAACATTTTGGCTGCCATTCACCCTGTTAGCACTAAACATCCCATAGAAAAATCTATTCGTTGGACAGCTTGTAAGTTAAAAGCTTTGGAGACGGTTGCCTAGCAACTGGGACCCAGTTGCCAACTTTGGCATTAAGGCCAATTACAGTGGTGAAGACGAGCTGTTGTCATTTCTGCTTTTCCTCGGCCGTCTTCGGGCTGCTGAAGATCTTTTTTCATGGTGGGAGAAAAGGCAGTCCTGACATCTAACTGCTGGAACAAAGGAGGAGAAGTTGAGGATAAAACTCCTTTCTTTTTCATTACAAGTGCAGCTGTGTTGGTTTTTTACCCTCTTTGTCACATCTGTCAGAGGTCGGGTTGAAAAGCTGTGCATGCGCCGCCACAGACAGCCGTGCTGGCGTTCGTCTCCCAGCAGCACCATCACAAAGTTTGGTGGAGGGAAAACGCAGCAAACAGTCCCAGAGTTAATGCATTTTTTCTTCAATTAGATTTGAGCAGACATGTTTTGCAGCCCCACCTAGCTGCTGGGGAGACACTGATGAAAACTAATGCTGTGATTCTGCACACATATTGCCACCTGACTATTAGATTTTGCCCTCTCCCTTGTATGGGGGGCAATGCGCTTGTTGGTTAACTGAATTAGCTTTTGTGTGTTATTGCTTTACATTCTCACCCAGAGGACAGTTTCAGTAATGAGGAGGGGGAGGAGGAGGAGGGGGGTTGGCAGCCCAGCAGCCCACAGGGCGGAGAGTTGACGCTGCAGAAGCAGGTTTCACCAGACGGAGGACTCACCTGATATCTGATTGTTGACGGCCTGTTACTGCTTCATGTTGGTTTGGCTGAAGTCTGACGGTCAGTCGCTGCAGCACAGCCGGGGTGAGCCTCCTGAAATGTGGAAAGTGGGTTTGTGTGGGAACGCCTGGAGGAAACTATCAGAAGAAATGAAGCTTTTACCCAAAGCTTCTTGAGGCAATCAGGCAGGATTTTAGCTACCTGAACCCCACCCCCCCTTCTGCTGTGATTCTCTGACGTCCTTCTAAATTGGACAAATATTACCTTTTTTTATGGTAATTGTAATTTTTTCTTCATCGTCTAGTCTGAAGTCTAGAGCTCAACAAGCAAGAAACATGCTGATGTTTCTGTCCCATGAAAAGTAGAGACGCCTTTCAGCTTGTAGACTTTTATTTATAAAGAAATCCTTTATTTTGAAGGGTTAGAGTTTCTAATATTTGATACTATAAGACTTTGTTTTTCTATTACTAAAGATAAAAACACACAGAATGGCTAAATCCAGAAGAGAACCAGAGCTAGACAGGAGAGTTCCTCTGATTGCTGAACCTCAGAACAGTGTAGTTTCTGTCCTGGTCATGGAGCAGGACCAGGTCTACACCTTCTGTGAGGTGCCAGAGGGTTCATGGGAGTCCACTCATCCGGTCCATATGTGTTTAGTGGATAAAGAGAAGGCGTCAACCTATGGAGGGACTGCTTTGAGTATGGGTCCGGGGAGCCTTACTGAGGACTCTGTATGACCAGTGCAGGAGCTGGGTCCTCATAGCCTGCAGTGAACTGGAGCTGGTGAATGCTGGAACTTCTCACAGCTGAAATGAATGGGTGGAATAATAATTGTGTTCTTCTCTTTATTCATTCTGTGTCTGGTAACTGCCTTTGTGCTGTCTTCGCTCGATCGTTCCTCCTTAACCTGCTGGAAGCCGCATTTCCCTGAGGGAGTTCTCCCAAAGTATCAATAGTCTGAAAGAGTTTTGATGATCTTCTGCTTTCTGAAGCTTTCTGAAGCTTTCTGAAGCTTTCTGAAGCTTTCTGAA
>BNCR01000191.1:55000-69349 GCA_014656515.1 Oryzias celebensis
AGTTAAAAAACAAACAAACCTGGTCCGCTATGGTGTGAAACATGTAAATGTTCTCTGAAAACAAATGATCAGAACAAACCAGCAGTCTTTCCTCTCCTCGCTGCCGCTGCCCTGCAGCCATAAACACAGGAAAATATGAAATGAGAAAACATCAACAAAACAGGAGGAAATTTCCCTGCCAGCGTGAAAATGAGAAATGACATAATAAAGCGAATCTATTAAAAACCCATCTGACCGTTAATAAAAGTAATGATTTGATGAGAAAGTCCTGTCGCAGCGCCCAGGGCGGCGCAGGAGGAGGAGCTTCCTCTGCTTTTATTTTTACCCTGACAGTGCAGATAAGGGAAAATGAGAAGTGTGTGTTGAGGGGGGGGCAGTAACATAAAAAACAATTGCTGCCTCTGCCGTCTCTGACTTGATGAGATTTGGAAGCTGCTGCTGCCGCCGCGGCCGAGGCTCAGGTAATATTTGCTGTTGAAGGTGATGGCAGGATTGGATAAAACGCACTTTCTCATCTGCCACAGAACATCAGACTCGCCTCCCGTCAGCACGCCGCCGCCTTTGCTGCATACTGAGACGCACATTTACATGGAAGGTGTGAAGGCAGAAGGATATGAACGTCTGTGGAGGCCGGGCCCATACTGGATCCGCTGCTGTCACCACTACCCTGCAGAAACTCTGACCTGAGTGGTTCCGGAAAGGTCCAGAACAGCAGTGATTCTTTTTATTATAGCCTTCACAGAAAGACTGAACGCTCCACGCCACAGGCCAGAACCCGCCCTGACTTCCTTTAGAACCAGAACTGCTTCAGTCCAAACGGTCCGACGTGGAAACGCTACGAAAATACCCGCCATGGTTGAAAACCTGATTAATCCCCAAGTAGATTTAAAATTGAGAACATTTCAAAATGTTTTAAGCCAGAGGTCTCTAACCTTTTCCAGGCCACGGTCCGGTTTAATGTCAGACAATATTTTCACAGACTGGCCAGTACGAGGCTGAAGTCTTTTTTTTTTATTATTATCCCCTTTTTCTAAACTTCTGAGGGTAACGTTTTTCTTCATCCTCTGTAAAATATTTGCAGCTGATTTAAACTTGATGTGTTCTAATGAATTTCCTGTAGGAACCATTAAAATGTGATCTAGATTTTAACCCAGAACTGTCAAAGTGGAAGCTAAAAAAATCTGACGATATTCATCTCATGTGTTTTAGCTTTAGCATCAACGCTATATTTTTGGTTTGTGTTCTGCTGTTGTGCTGTAAACTGTTCTAACACGCTCTCTGGGAGTCCTCTTTCTGTCTGAAACTGTTGCATCATGGTCCTTCAGTGCATCAGTTATGTTTAAAGTATGATAGGAAATAAAGATTTCAATCTAAACCACCTGCTGTTGATCAAGCATTTCTCTAAGGAGTCACAGAGCGTTCACATTTGACAGAAATAGTTATTTGGTTTAGATCGTGATATATATCTTTATTGTCTGATATGAAAAAAACAACATTGTGATAAAATAAATTCACTATCGTGAACTCAGCCCTAAATTCAAGAATGTAGAAGTCTGAGTGACATCGTAGAGGATTTTTCCAGTTATATAAATGTCTGGTTTTGAACAACAGCTGCTGTTTTTTATAGCAACAAGTGCTATACAAGTATACGCCATTTACCATTTGAGATGTTTGGTTTCTGTTCTTCTGGCGGTCCGTCTTTAAACGCTCTTCTGATGAAAGCGAGCATCAGCTGCAGATCTGAAATAAGAGCTTCTTTATATTGTCTTCTGCTTTTTTACCTTCTTAAGTCTTTTATGAACTTTGACTCCTGAAACACTAAAATCATAAAGTTTAGTTGCTTCTTTGAATTTTCTTCATGTTTTGATGGCTGTTGTCAGTGTAAGGTGTGTGCGTGGGGATGGGGTTGCTGTTTCTTCTTTTCTACATCTGAGAGATAAATAAACTGTTTAAAAACTATAAAATAAATGAAAGTGTTGAAAAAGTAACAAAATAAATCTTTATTTTGAAGGAAAACAGGATCTGAGCTGTAAATCTGACTTCAAATGCAGGAAAAATACTTTAAATCTGGAATAGATTTTTTAAAACCTTTCCTTCATGAAGGAAATGATTCTGCCTCTGAAGAATCCAGAAACTCTTCTGCGCGTTCCTCTTTCTTCTGCTTTTCAAACTTTCTTCTTCCTCTTTTATTTTGAAAAGTTACTAAAAACTTTGGTTTTTTTGATCTCCCGTTCGTTGTGGATTTTTAAGTTTTGGATTTTCACTAGAACTATCAACATTAACACATTAATTCATGCGATTCTTTTTTTTTTAATGAATGTGTTAATATTTATTAACGCAAATTAATTACACTCTATTACATTGAGTTAATGTGCAGGTTTTGAGTTCAGTTTTTGATTTTGATTTTTGTTGCATGTTTGTCTGCTGTGGGTGAAAAGGTTCGGATGAAATGTGACATTTCTAGCAGAAAACATAAAAAAGGCATTTCTGAACAAGAAGAGACCAGATGAAGGTTAAATGAAACAAATGAGGACAAACAAACCAAAACTGGTGAAAAATACGAATGAAATAAAAGTAAAGATGGAAAGGAAGAGCATGTTCCTGTCTCAGTTTGTTTGAAAATGAGCTGCATCCTGTTAAAGCTAAAGAATCTCCAAACTGACGATGTTCAGCTGCTCTTCCTCTGCAGGAGAGACAAGTTTGAAAGGTTGGAGAACTCGGCGGCGTCTCGTTGGAGCGGATCTGTGACTGCTGCTTCCACAGATGAGGACAATGACGAGTGTGCAGATCTAAAAATGGCCCAGCTTTAAATCCACACGTATTCCTCAGTGAAGGAGAAGGGGAAAAAACACAGAGATGTAATTACATGGAAGTCTCTGCGCCTAATGTGGGATTGATTCGTAACTGCAGGACATCCTTGAGCCAAAGCTTTAAAAATGAAGGAGGGAGGAAAGCGGCAGCGCCGCCTTAAGAGACTTTAAAAATGCAGGAATAATTACACATACACTAAACTAATTAAGAAGCGCTGAACTCTGCGGCCTCATTCTTCCCTCGCACTGATTACGGCGCTATTTTTCACTGCCGATTCTTCCGCAGCAAACGCACGGACGGCGTTCAGCGGACACCAGACCTCAGGAAAAACGAGCAAATTAAACAGGAAGAGAGGCTGGTTACTATTTCAAAGTCGTCATTTTAATTGTGTTGGAGGGGAGGAGGACTGTCTAAAAGAAACATGGACTTCTTTATAATTCAATGCCAGTAATTCATATCTGCAGAGGACCAGAGCGGCCCAGTCCGGCCCGACAGAAATAGTTCCAGGAGGAGTCCGTCACAGGAACATGTCCGTCCTCAGAGCAGCAGAGCGTTCTGACAGAAACATTTGGACCACGCTCCTCCTGCTCCTTGCTGGAGCGCCACTCGTGTCATTTTCCATGGGGCTCATGTGGGCGGGGTTTGTTTCTAATCTGGTTTTTTCTTTGATGGTTACATATTTTTGGAGAGGAAGCTTTATTCCAAAACCAAACGTCACATAACAAACTCCTTTCCTTTGTGAACACAGGAAATGAGCAAAGGACCATATTGTAATCACATCAGAGGGAAAAACCCTTAAAAACCAAACGCCAGAGCGCCAGTGGACACGAGCGTAGGACTCAAACGCACAAAAACCTGCACACCCCTGTGGCTGGAACAAAACATGACTTGATATCTTCGTTTGTCTTCCTTTCCTCCACTTTAAACCCACGTTTGACCCCAGAACATGCATTAAAAAGTCACCACCATTTCCAGATCTATCCGGCGGTGAAAAATCATTTCTTTTAAAGAATTTGGCTCCGCCCCCCAAAGCCAGGACATAACAGCGATGCCAAGAGCTTCTCATAAGGTTAAAAACATCTGAAGGTCTGAAGCCTCCGACCTTTGTTCAGATTTCACACAAAACTAGTGCTGTCATGTGATTCATTTGGATCTGCGATGAATTAATTCATTAATCTGTCTTTATCAAACCTAATGTCTTTTGAGGTATTTCCATTGAATTTCAGACATTGTGGCACAGTAAAATAAACAACAAAAAAGGTGGATTTATGAAGCTTTCTTAATATAACAGACTTCCAACCTTTACTGTTACACCATCAAGGGGGATTTCTTTTCAATCTAAGTAAAAACCAAGAACAAACCTCAGGTCCACAGTTAGTATCAACCTTTATGGATCCAGGTAAAAAAAACACGGAGATCAAGATCTCTTTACTAGGGTGGCCTGGCCTCCAGGTCAGCAGCATGATTACAGTGGAAAATAAAACAACGGCATTGGAATTTCAGTTTAAAATCAAGGTGCAGCAATAAGTTAATGTTGTAAAATGCAGTAGATGTAAGGCAGTCCGACATGGGGTGAAAAGGTTCAAGACAGCATGAGAATGTTCAGTCCAGGAGATGTCATGTGTGCTCATTGAACTGTAACATTTATAAACATACTGGTGGATGGACTCCTTTTCTCTGCTCCACAGAAAGGATGGAAAATCGAAATGAAACGAGTTCTGATCATTTCTGTTCAGTTTGGAGTTCTCAGCAGAGGCAGCAGAAAAACTGAAGGCTTGTTCTCAGAGTCAACACGAGGAACATGCAGTTCTAAAACACAGAGCACTAAAATAGTCCTTGGTCTGGGTGTAAGGCGCGCCGCCCAGCGGGCGTACTGTCTTTTCTAGAGCTGCTATCCCATGCAGGTGTCTGGGGGCCCCGGCTACCTCTGCAGAAACAGAGGGTCATGTTGGATCTCACCAGACCACCCAGATGTTTGCGGGTTCCCCTCACAGAAGTCCAGGTTCCTGGGTGTGAGATCTCTCTCTGGTTTCCTCGTTCAGCTGAAGTCCAGGTCTCCTGTCCGCTGTCTTTAGGATGGATTCATCTGTCAGGTTGGTGTCGCTCTGTTCTTAAAAAAAAAATGTTTCCAATCAGAAGATGAAATAATGGATTTATGATGAAGACGCGACTAAAAAGATGCTTATGCTTTCTGTCTCTATGGTTTAATTGGAATTGGATGAGAAATTCAACAGCCAAAGGTAATAATTTCTGGGTTTAAACTAATGACGTCCTGATCAGGTTTTTTTGGACTCGATCCGATTCCAAGTCATTTGATTTTGAGCATCTCCTGATACGGAGTCCCCATCTGATATTTTTCTAAAACATTTATACAAATGAACAAATGTCATAAACAGATTCAGGTTGTCCCATATTTTTATTTCATTAACTTTCTTCTAGCATTCAACACTTGAACAGAGCACTCCTGTGAAGTAACTTGAATAACTTTGTAAAAATAGTGCAACTATTAGCAAGGAAAAAAATGAACTATTATCTAGTAAATACGGTTGATATTTGGTCATGTGACAAAGCTTATGGACTTCAGCTTTAATATCTGCAGAACTTTTAAACATTTTTGAGCAAATGTGATTCATATCTTCATTTACAGTTCTTAAAAATGAATGATGCAGCATGAATATGATGATGAGCATTCATAGCTGATATCATTAGAACCATTTGTTTTTAATTGCTTTTTTTCTTTAAGATTTATTGTTTTTTTACCTCTCGAGACATCACTTTTTTTTTACTTTACTGGGGTTCTGTCAGAGGAATAAAAAGACAGATCAAAGAACATCTCGGGTCTGAAGCAGTTGAATCACTGAGCAGCCGTCTTTGTCTGCAGCGCAGAAAGTTTAAACTAAAACCTGATCTTTTTTCTGTTGAAATTCATTCGTAGGTTGTTGTCTATGTTAAGACAGGCCGATGGAGACACTTGTTGTCAGTTTAAAACGACAATAAAGAGTTATTGATCCCAGAAGTTTAAATCCATGAACATTAGTTTGACTGAAGCGTTTTTGTTTGTCTCCTGCTTGAACTGCTGCTGTATTCGACTATGCAATAAAATGTTGTGATCCGTTCATGACATGCAGACTTCTATAGTGGAGCATTCATCCAGAATAATGAGCTTGAAATGTGAAATGATCATCATAATGATAAAATATCTGAAACTAATCAGGAGACAACATGTGGTACCGATCCAGTCATCAACCACACGATAAGGCCGATAATTCTGATAATGTAATCGGATCAGGACATCCCCAGTTTAAATGTAACTCGGTTCTCCTGCAAACAAACTTTTTTTTTCTTCATTTTCTATCACAATGATCTGAACCACTGCTGAAGCAAAGCAACGCTTCAGGAACTTAAAACTGGAAACATAAATAATTGAGAAGAAGCTCCGCCTGCAGCAGCTCAGCAGGAACCGCAGACCTCTGTTTGATCAGCTCGTCTGCTCCAGCATTAACACCACTGACAGACTGACGGCGCTCCCCGGGGAAAGCGCGCTGACAGAGCCCCGCCGCTAATCCGGCGTTAGCAAGGTAGCCTTTCTGCCACACTTCTCCCAGCTGGAGTAAATACCTGTTCACACCTCTCAGATAAGCAGCCCAGCAGCTCAGCTTTCATGACTTCTCCACGACTTTCACTGTAATTAACTCCATCTTCCAGAAGAAGCTGCAAAGGTGACACTGCAGGAGGATTTCATCTCAGAGCGGTTTCAAACCATCAACGACTCAAACAAAAACCTTTAACTCCTCATCCACTCATGTAAGACCTCAGTTGTTAGGTCCAGCCTGTGATGGATTTGACCGTCCATCACATGGCCTTCAGAGTCCGAGAAGATCCGCCTGCATGGGTGTTGGTTAAGTCTGGACACCTTTTAGGCTTTTCTTCTCACAGACACCTTGTTTTCTGTGGCCTAAAACACTGAAGGGAGTTTTCCAAGAACATCCTTCTTTGTCAACGAGGAAACTCATCCGTTTTTGCAGTGATGAGTAGAAGAAGAGTAAACTATCAGCTGTTTTTGTTCATTGTTTTCATTCAGGAAAATGTGGAGACTGTGGATGCAACCAATAACTTCCCCCTTCGACCTTTGGGTCATGGTTTTGTTTGGGTTCATCATATGATTTCGTATTAAATTAGATTGCATATTTCGTAACAATGGAGAAAAGCCTTTACTAAGCCTAGTCTAACCATCCATCCCTGCGTTCTTCCGTTTTTTTAAACCCACTGGATCCCTTTTGGGGTCACAGGCTTGCTGGAGCCTATCCCAGCCACTGTTGGGCAGAGGCGGGGTTGATCAAGGTCCCCGGTCTGTGTCAGGGTTTGACTGGTGTGATGACATAAAACTACACATTCTAAACCCGTCTTAAATTTAGCCCAATTGTTTGACGTGTAGACAGACTGGTATGCAGTAGAGATGCAACAGATCACTTTCCCTGCAATTCGGTTTAGTGGTGTAACACAAGGTTTGGTTTTTGATCGAGAATTGTGGCGTCCCTGGTGGAGACCGTCTTAAAAAAAGTTTAATGGAAGGATGCGTGGAGGTCAGGTGCAGTGTACCACACCTGGTTTTTGGTCACTGCTCCGCGGTCTGAACCCCAATGAAGGAGGGAGGAGAACAGCTGTAGGTTGGTCTGCGACTTGAGATGTGAACGTTGATGCAGAGACTGACAGAAGACAAGTGTGAAACCCAAACACAGCAGGAGTCACTGATGGGAGAAGTCACTGCTGCTCAGGAGAAACTTCAGCTGAACTTCTGGATTGGAAAGAGGTTCATTTCATTAGTTTCAAAAGAGGTTTGAACGTGTTCTGCAGCTGCAGAGCCTCTCCAAGGAATGGCTCTGAAAACAAACCAAACCTTCTGAAGGTGTGACTGCCTCGGAAATCCCTCCTCGCCACTCAGGGGCAGACGGGCTGCGTGGTTGGAAGAGCGAAGCCCGGGGTCCAATCAGGAACTCCCAGTGCTGTGCTGCCGGTTCCAGAGATCCACGAGGACAAAAGGGACCTGACAGGTAATTAACCGGGTCCAGTTAGAGTGGCAACAAATGAGTCAGTGGGCCGCAGAGGGGCGGAGTCTGAAGAAGGAGCCTGCTCAGCAGTTCAGCCAGTGCTCTGAAGTTTCACTAAAAATGTTTTCATCTGAAAAAACAAAAACGCTTTGAATAAATTGCAATTTCTCATTCAAGACTTTAAAAACCTGAATCTACTTTTTCAGTCCCACTTCAGAGGTGGGGTCAAAAGCCATGTCTGGAATGACACTTTGAAAAAATGCATGAATCTGTGCTGACAGGAACAGATTTAAACAGTTTTGTCTGAATGAGTTTTGAAGCAGCGAGGTGAAAAGAGCAGAGTTTCCTGAAAGACAGACTAAATATGGCCAAAATTCAGAGGTTTTTCCTGAAAAAGGAGTTGGATTCTTCTCAAGATTCCGAGTCTGTATCCTGGAAACTACAACCACAGATCGGCTTTCTGCTGGTCTGGCTCTGCTGACTACATCCTCACCAAGTTTCCCTCGTTTTATTGTGGTAGCTTATGTTTCTTTGTGTGACTGCATGACAGCAATGTCGTCCTCTGAAGTAGAACTTTATTTAAACTTCCGGCTGATTACAAAGTGCTCACAGAACAGACTCCGGCCCTCAGGGTCTGAAGTCTTGTCTGAATCCCCTTGTGATGGATTTGACGGCTGCAGTCGGCAGCCTGATATCAGGACTTTTGTTGAAATAGAAAAGGATTACTTATGAGATGTAGGTGGCGCTCTCACAGCCATGCACCCCCACCACAGCCCTCATATTATTTTGGTTATTTGACAGATCCTCCATGCCGCAAATCTTTAGCTGCAGCCCATTAGTGATCCTCCGCCGCCTCTGGCGTGACAGTTATTATTTCCCTGCAGCAGGGAGAGGAATTTATGAGGGGAAACCTGGTCAACTACCTGCAGAATCCACAGAGGACGCAGGTCAGAGCTCGTATTGAAGTCCCCAAAACCACATTTACCAAAGTGATTCGGGCAGTGTTTGAGCAAATGAAAGCTGTCACTGCAGAGATTCATGCTGACAAGCCAGCACCACTAGAAACAAGAAGAGGACGAGGAAGAGGAGGAGCTTTGAGTTTGTAGAAACAAACAGGAAGTACCTGCTGGTTGCAGAAAAATAAACAGCTGTCACTCAGTCATTCTATTGCTCAGAATAACCATTCGTGCTCTGATGCCTTTTTAAACATGTTCTTGATAATCCTTACATTATTCCTGATATTTTTTCTGTAGTTCAAGTTATTCAAGTTACAAACTGACCAATCAGATCCCTCAGTAAAAGCAGGTGGAGCCTCCAACAGATTAACACATGTTGTGCAATGGAAGGGGTGTGGTCTTCCCACAGGCTCACTCCTGATTGGCGAGAATGGTTACCATGGAAACGTCGACTCGTACCAATCACCCCGTCTAGCTCCTGCATGGTGGTGCGTTGGCGGTGGTGAAAAATGGTGACTGAATTGATTAGCTTGGAGAGAGAAGTAAAGAATTTCTATAGATGGTGTCATACTCCCTCGCTCTAGTTCTCTGACACAGTGGATGGTTCTCCCTCCATCGTGGTCCTCGGCTGGTTCACTCACCGTGACCGTTAACGTTCCCGCTGTTTTTTCAGTTAGAGTTTCTCTCTGTTTTCTTAATCTTTTGGAGTCTCTCTTTCTCATCAAAAAAGAATAATATTTCAGATTACTCTTCTGTTCATCCAAAACGAGAAAAGTGAGATTCAAACCGAAGTGAGAAAAGACTGAGAATCAACATTTGAGTGGGTTTTACTTTGAAAAGCCACATTTTAGTTTTTAAAACCAACAGGTTTTGACAGTAAAAACCGGATCTGCTGGGGGAAATGTTCTGACTGGCTCCCCTCTGTCCTCTTTTCCTGACCGACACTCGAGCTGCCTCCTCTGCACCTTCTATATCTTCTGCTTGTTGAGCGTGTTCTTGCTCGAGGCGCCATCTTGTATTTCTGTGCTCCAAGAGGAGGATCGGTTTCTGATGTGTTGTTGGAGGTGCGACTGAAGCAGGCGGAGCTTCACCTGCAGCGAGGTCTCGTGTTGGTTTTACCACGGGCTTCTGCATCGAACGGCGGTCCAGCAGAGCTTCATGAATGTTTCAGGAACATGCAGCTCCAGCCTGTCACACCCTGATGTCTGCAGCCTCCGTCCCACTTTCCATGCTGATCACAGAGGAGATGAAGGCCGAGGCAGCTTCTCTTTCATCACTTCCAGAACTCCCACACAGCCTCTCCCACTTACTGTCAGATAAACACATCCGGATGAACGATCTTCAGAGAAATTCGTGTCTGTCTGACATGACAGAAACTCTTCACTTTGTCTCTGTGTGGAAAAAGGTCCAACAGATGTGAAGAAGAGGAAGAGGAAACTGGAGGAAGAACAGTCTTGGTTTAGAAGAACTGGGTTCCTCTGCAGGAGACCTTTTAGAAATAACGTTTCTCTTACACTTCCACCCTCTGCTTCATGCAGCAGGTGTGAAAGGTCACCAGAACCTGATGAGGGGAGCATTTATCATTGTGCCCCCACCGTACACGGAGACCTCATGATACGATCACCGCTGCCATAAAAACACAAAGGTCTTCTGTGATGTCTGCAGCATCTCCATCTTCCACACCTGGATCACGTTCACACAAGAACGCGGTTTCTGTCAGCTCTGCTGGTCCAGAAGATCCACAGAGAAGTCATGAAGGTGTCTGTGAACAGAGAGCAGCTGCTGCTGACCTGAAGCTCCAGGTCACCAACGTGATGGTTCACTAATCCATGACCATCGTCGTCTCTGAGCATCCAAATGCTCCTGAGCTGAATGAAGGTCCAACGATGTAGAAGTTTTCCGCCTGTGTCCTCCTGTCGTCCACTCAGGTTCTCAGCATGACATTCTAATCTCCTCACAAACGTCAGATGGATGTCTGCTGGACGATGCACGTCTCCTCTGTGACCCTCAGCTCTTTGCTCCTCCATTAGATCCTCTGAGCTTAGACCTGAAAAGTACCAGCAGAAAGACCAACTGCTGAGAAACAGAAACTACTTTGAGATTTTACAGTCTGAGGAGAAAGAACAAACCTGTTATTATTTTCAGATCTGACCCTCCACTGCTCTCTAAGAATTATGAGAAACGATGCGCATTTCTTCAGGCCTGAACATATATCAACCTGATAGGATCTGATGTCGGAGTGTGGGTGAAATCCAGCTCAGAAACGCAGAGTTATGAGCCTCAGCCCATGTTTGATCCTATCTCTGCTTGCATCTCCGTACAGCCCTTCAGTTTTATTCAGGGAGCCGCCTCGCTCAGCCTGATACTATCGGGTCAGAACCTGAGCAGACTGACACAAAGCCAGTGAGCCGACCGACCTGAACCGGGTGACCACACAAACTGAGGTGTTCCATACAGAATCCAGAAGCCTAAAGCGGGCTGTGTAAACCCAGAGTCCTGAAGCTGGACGTTTAAACCCAGAGTCCTGAAGCTGGACGTTTAAACCCAGAGTCCGGAAGCTGGACGTTTAAACCCAGAGTCCTGAAGCTGGACGTGTGAAACCAGAGTCCGGAAGCTGGACGTGTAAACCCAGAGTCCTGAAGCTGGACGTTTAAACCCAGAGTCCTGAAGCTGGACGTGTAAACCCAGAGTCCTGAAGCTGGACGTTTAAACCCAGAGTCCTGAAGCTGGACGTTTAAACCCAGAGTCCTGAAGCTGGACGTGTGAACCCAGAGTCCTGAAGCTGGACGTGTGAAACCAGAGTCCTGAAGCTGGACGTGTAAACCCAGAGTCCTGAAGCTGGACGTTTAAACCCAGAGTCTTGAAGCTGGACATTTAAACCCAGAGTCCGGCTGGACGTTCCGACTGAAGCTGGACGTATAAACCCAGAGTCCTGAAGCTGGACGTGTGAAACCCAGAGTCCTGAAGCTGGACGTGTAAACCCAGAGTCCTGAAGCTGGACTGTGAACCCAGAGCTGAGCTGACGTGTGAACCCAGGTCCTGAAGCTGGACGTTTAAACCCAGAGTCCTGAAGCTGGACGTGTGAACCCAGAGTCCTGAAGCTGGACGTTTAAACCCAGAGTCCTGAAGCTGGACGTGTGAACCCAGAGTCCTGAAGCTGGACGTGTAAACCCAGAGTCCTGAAGCTGGACGTTTAAACCAAAGTCCTGAAGCTGGACTGGAACCCAGAGTCCTGAAGCTGGACGTTTAAACCCAGAGTCCTGAAGCTGGACGTTTAAACCCAGAGTCCTGAAGCTGGACGTATAACCCAGAATCCTGAAGCTGGACGTGTGAAACCAGAGTCCTGAAGCTGGACAATTTAAACCCAGAGTCCTGAAGCTGGACGTATAAACCAGAGTCCTGAAGCTGGACGTGTAAACCCAGAGTCCTGAAGCTGGACGTTTAGTGAACCCCAGAGTCTGCTTGAACAGCTAGCTGGACGTTATAAACCCAGAGTCCTTTGAAGTCTGGCGGTGTGAACCCAGAGTCCTGAAGCTGGACGTTAAACCAGAGTCCTGAAGCTGGACGTGTGAAACCCAGAGTCTGGAAGCTGAGTTAACCCAGAGTCCTGAAGCTGGACGTTTAAACCCAGAGTCCTGAAGCTGGACGTGTGAACCCAGAGTCCTGAAGCTGGACGTGTAAACCCAGAGTCCTGAAGCTGGACGTGTAAACCCAGAGTCCTGAAGCTGGACGTGTAAACCCAGAGTCCTGAAGCTGGACGTGTAAACCCAGAGTCCTGAAGCTGGACGTGTGAACCCAGAGTCCTGAAGCTGGACGTGTAAACCCAGAGTCCTGAAGCTGGACGTGTGAACCCAGAGTCCTGAAGCTGGACGTGTAAACCCAGAGTCCTGAAGCTGGACGTGTAAACCCAGAGTCCTGAAGCTGGACGTGTAAACCCAGAGTCCTGAAGCTGGACGTGTAAACCCAGAGTCCTGAAGCTGGACGTGTAAACCCAGAGTCCTGAAGCTGGACGTTTAAACCCAGAGTCCTGAAGCTGGACGTTTAAACCCAGAGTCCTGAAGCTGGACGTGTAAACCCAGAGTCCTGAAGCTGGACGTGTGAACCCAGAGTCCTGAAGCTGGACGTGTAAACCCAGAGTCCTGAAGCTGGACGTGTAAACCCAGAGTCCTGAAGCTGGACGTGTGAACCCAGAGTCCTGAAGCTGGACGTTTAAACCCAGAGTCCTGAAGCTGGACGTGTAAACCCAGAGTCCTGAAGCTGGACGTTTAAACCCAGAGTCCTGAAGCTGGACGTTTAAACCCAGAGTCCTGAAGCTGGACGTTTAAACCCAGAGTCCTGAAGCTGGACGTGTGAACCCAGAGTCCTGAAGCTGGACGTGTAAACCCAGAGTCCTGAAGCTGGACGTGTGAACCCAGAGTCCTGAAGCTGGACGTATAAACCCAGAGTCCTGAAGCTGGACGTGTGAACCCAGAGTCCTGAAGCTGGACGTGTAAACCCAGAGTCCTGAAGCTGGACGTGTGAACCCAGAGTCCTGAAGCTGGACGTTTAAACCCAGAGTCCTGAAGCTGGACGTTTAAACCCAGAGTCCTGAAGCTGGACGTGTGAACCCAGAGTCCTGAAGCTGGACGTGTAAACCCAGAGTCCTGAAGCTGGACGTTTAAACCCAGAGTCCTGAAGCTGGACGTGTAAACCCAGAGTCCTGAAGCTGGACGTTTAAACCCAGAGTCCTGAAGCTGGACGTGTAAACCCAGAGTCCTGAAGCTGGACGTGTAAACCCAGAGTCCTGAAGCTGGACGTTTAAACCCAGAGTCCTGAAGCTGGACGTGTAAACCCAGAGTCCTGAAGCTGGACGTGTAAACCCAGAGTCCTGAAGCTGGACGTTTAAACCCAGAGTCCTGAAGCTGGACGTGTAAACCCAGAGTCCTGAAGCTGGACGTGTAAACCCAGAGTCCTGAAGCTGGACGTGTGAACCCAGAGTCCTGAAGCTGGACGTGTGAACCCAGAGTCCTGAAGCTGGACGTGTGAACCCAGAGTCCTGAAGCTGGACGTTTAAACCCAGAGTCCTGAAGCTGGACGTGTAAACCCAGAGTCCTGAAGCTGGACGTTTAAACCCAGAGTCCTGAAGCTGGACGTTTAAACCCAGAGTCCTGAAGCTGGACGTTTAAACCCAGAGTCCTGAAGCTGGACGTGTAAACCCAGAGTCCTGAAGCTGGACGTGTAAACCCAGAGTCCTGAAGCTGGACGTTTAAACCCAGAGTCCTGAAGCTGGACGTGTGAACCCAGAGTCCTGAAGCTGGACGTATAAACCCAGAGTCCTGAAGCTGGACGTGTGAACCCAGAGTCCTGAAGCTGGACGTTTAAACCCAGAGTCCTGAAGCTGGACGTGTAAACCCAGAGTCCTGAAGCTGGACGTTAAACCCAGAGTCCTGAAGCTGGACGTTTAAACCCAGAGTCCTGAAGCTGGACGTAAACCCAGAGTCCTGAAGCTGGACGTGTAACCCAGAGTCCTGAAGCTGGACGTTTAAACCCAGAGT
>BNCR01000192.1:0-69285 GCA_014656515.1 Oryzias celebensis
TTTTCAAGCATAAAAAAAAAATAAAGGGCTAAGCAGAACTTTTCTATTTTGTTTGGGTCATTAACCTAATACAATGACAATGCTCAGGGAGGGGTCCTTATTAAGCCACCTCAATACATCAGTATTCCAGTATGCAGAGTCTCACTCTGTTCCGTTTCATCATTTCCTGCAGCAGTTCTATAATTCTGTCTGTAAGTGAGCATTCTAGTGTGTGTGTGTTTTCATGTGTGTGAGGGAGGACAGTTAGTGATTGTGAAAGTGATAGCAAATAGCCTCTTTGGTGAAATAAGGCTCTCTGGGGCCTGTGCCTCAACTCTACAGCCTTTGTGGGCCCCCATTATTTGTGACAGATAGAGCCAACTAAACTGATGTGCTAACCCCCCATTCAGTAATTTGCATATATTACAGTAATGGAAGAGAAAAAAGATGGCTAAATAAAGTCAAATGAAGCACTTCTGCAAAGTCTTTCCTCTGTTTGTCATTAAATGTTTTCATCTAAAGCACATTTGCAGAACTACAGTTAGATGATGAAGACTTTCTCAACATTTGAAAATATGTAATAAGTTAAATAATAAAATAAAAAATACTGATATGGGGGAAACACTTTGTTAAATGGCAAAATAAAAGTGGAGCTTGGGAAAATATTTTGAGAATTGCAGTAAAGGAAAGTGACTGAAACTAAGCAAAAGAAATCTGACATGACTCGTTCATGAACAGTATAGTTGAACTTCAAGTTATGAATCCTCCCTCTATTTCTCCGAATTGCACCCCCCCCACACACTTTCAAGAGAAGACTGACTCATTCATCACAGGAAACGACAGTCAAGACAACAGAGCTCCATTTAACTTTTTCAGGGTTGCTCAAGCATCAAATGCATGACTTTTAGCTGTGCTTGTTCTCCCATCTGTCATGCTTCAAAAGAGCCAACATTGTTTCTACCTCCTTTAATCCAGGATAAGGTTTAAGAAAGGAAGGGTTGCCTTAACTCTTCTATCTTGCGTGTAGCAATGAAACTGTCAACCCAAAAAATACAGCACCATATTTGACGCTGTCATTGTTTCAACACTAGGAAGCCAATCACCAAAGCTCACTGCAACGTTTGTAGCAGAAAGCCAAGTAAACCAAGCAGTTTGTGCTTTTCTTTTCTTCCAATCTCTGTGTTTACTCCATATGAATGTAAATCTGTTTCATCATGATGCACAAGAGAAGCTAAACATCTGATGTCTTTGGAGGTTTAAAGTGGTGGAAAAATGTTTTGAGTGACAAATTTTATACAAGTGGGCTAAAGGAAAAAGAAAATCACTTTCATGGATACACACACTTATTTACCAGTAATGTCCAATTGTTTTGCCAAAGAGTCCTTCATTTTTTTCCTGTAAATGGTAATTTAAATTCAATTTAAATGTCTCATATAATCTGTATGTACCCAAAAAACGTTGATGGATGAAATGACCAAAAAATGGGCATCACCACCACCGAAAATTCAACAGGGATTACTACTCTTTTAGCTAAACAGTAAGCTATTTCAACACCATGTAAGATAACAACTTTATGTGGCTCTTTTTTTTTTCCACCAGCCCTCAGATTATTGCGCAACCCTGGCTTGAAAAAAAAAAAAAAAGCTGAGAATGTATTTTTTAAACACAATCCAGATTGATAAAGATATATAGATGACAAAACATGAGCCAACAGAAATCTACTGAAGTCAGTGTATGCATCCATCCAGTCATTAAAGTCCCACTCCAACTATATAGTTTTTCTATTGTAAAATCCTTACCAGTGGGCTTTTAACTATGATTAAGCAGTTTTTAGTCAAAATCATAAAACTTGTCATTATTTAAGACATGGTTTCTGCAGCGCAGCAGGAGGTCATTAAAAATTTGGCACTGAGTTGTGGACGGGACTGTTGGCGTTGAAGTTAGCCTCAGCTAATTTCCCATCAACCTTTGCTTACAATCTCTCCTGCGAGTTCATAGCAAGCACCTCACAAACACAAGCTAACATTAACATAGTAAATAAATAAATAAAGTGAAAGGGTGTAGGATAGCAGATTATCTACATTGCTTCATTTCATTTTACCCAAGTCTCTAGTTCTTCAAAGAGCCAGAGGATCAATACCTGCTTTGGGGAGAGAAGCAGCTTCACCACCTGCTCTGCTTCCAAACCGGCAGCAGGATGGTGGTTTTCTTTATGCAAATGTAATATTTGGGGGTTTGAACATAGAGTTTGTGAACGAATAGCCAAGAAAAACACAAAATTAAAGATGAAAGCTTGTTTTACATTTTCTTGTCAATTGAAGCCATTTTCTAAGAACACAAAAATGACAGAACCATTCTCTTTGCGCTTTTTCTCAAATTCCATTTGAACCTTAGGGTGTTGACAGTTAACCCAATTCTCAACACCAATGCCACTTATAGAGTCAGAGTTGACCTCTCTCCAAGATTACATTAAAGAAACAGGAAGGGACATGACTAATTCAATTTTGGAGCAGAGATCCTGGGTTTAAGTGAAGCCCTCTGTTATCAAAACAGGAGAAGTGCCAGGAGAAAAGATGCCTACTTGTGTGACCAGTCAGGAGATAAAATCAGGGCTAGGCGATAAAATGGTGTGAGGGGCTGGAGCCCCTATTAGAGTCCCCAAGGGGACAGTCAGCCAAGCTACAATGCAGTAAAAAATAGCCAAGAGCATGATTTTGCTCTTGGGACACAGGCAGGAGTGAAGAGGGAGATCTGATCAACATTTCACAGCAAGGCAGCAAGATCCATTCCCTGAGTTCCCCAGGGTGCCACCTATTGTACCATGTGACTGCAACTGCTTACCACTGCCAGGCAAAACACAAACAGCACACGTTTGCCATTGCTGTTGACAACAAAGGATGGAGCTTTAACGCATCAGTGTGGCAAAACTAATAAAGCAAAAGCTGAGTAAACTTTGGACATGACCGGGGCAAAAAGGATATGGACATCTTTTGCACAAACTTATCTTGCTCGTCATCTGTTTTTGGGAAGTTTTCTATGTCGTTCTCCAGTCTCTGGATGTGGCGTTCCATGGAGGTCAAACTTCCCTTCAAGATCTCAGCAGACACTGCAGGAAAAATAAAAAAAGAAGCAAAAAAAACTTTATTATCCCTTCAAAGCCAAACATATCATATTTTATCCGTGAGTCTGTCAGCCCTCCGCAAGAGCAATGGAATGGAAATAAAAATTTATTTGATTTTTCTTTTTTCTTAGAATATTTTTGTTAGCTCAGGAAAAAAAAAAAAATATATATATATATATATATATATATATATATATATATATATATATATTTGAGTTGTGTGAAATTATATCATTTCAGATATGATACAAAATGAAATTTACATGTAAAAAAAAAATCTGCTAGTTTGTTCAGAGGGACCTGTGAAGGCTCCAAATCCAAAGAATTGGAATTCTCTGTCAGTTATTTAATGGTTCAGGCTTTACAGGGTTATAACAGATAAATGAGAATTAATCATTTAATAAACATGAACCTCTTCAAAATATTTGTTTATAGTTATACATACATACAGACAGAGACACTCGACATGTGTGCATCCTGAAATCCTGCATGTGTAAGCACAGTTTTGCACGTAATTGTGTTTGTGTGTGCGCTTATTAATCAGTCCGTAATCACTGTTTGCAGAGTTATTGTGGAATCCACAGTATTCAAATCAGGTCCTTCAAGTACAAACTTCAAACACAAAGCAACGTCTTACGGGATCAGACGGGATACAGTGCCATGTTAAGGTTGCTTCAAAGAGATTTAGATTCATCAATGCACATAACCATGTGGATGCCACTTAATGTAATTCAGAAAAAGGCACATTGACTCAAAGGAAAAAAATGCAGGTAATAAAAAATTTTACAATTGTGTTTTCTCAGCAACGTTATATATTGGATACAAAAAAAACATTTTACAGAGAACTCTTGACATTTCACTCTTGACAAAGTTGGTTACAAACATCGAAGCCTTTATGTTATCAAAATACACAGATGTTTTAGGCTCTAGAAGCCTTATCACTAGAACAGCACTAACGGGCCCATTGAGCAGTGCTCAGGATTTGGGTGAAAAAAGTGGTGAAAAAATGAAAAACCTGAAAAACCTGTACACCTGTGTCTCACATACTTCACCTTACTTACCCAAATTGGTTGCTTAACTTTTCATTACAACCTGCCGCCTGCAGTATGCCTCTACGAGATCACTGAGGGGTCTATGACCTTGATATTTTGTGCATATCATCTGCTTGCCAATTTTTTACCTGCAGACAGCCTGGATTTACCAGTAAGTACAGTTGTGACCAAGGCATAAAATAATAAAGTTGGGGTAACTGATCCAAATCTTGTCTAACATTAGATCAGATATCGTTGTACAGCCTATGACCAACCAAGGCATGCAACTACGACCAGAGACAGTCAATCTAGTTTTTCATTAGGGTATGAAGAGCAAGAAGTCCTGGACAGCTAATGCAAGTCAATATTATCAACAAAGTGGGTTCTGTCAGAAGGTCCAGATTTGGGGATTTTAAAAATAGCTCTGTCTTGCTTTATACTGGTAACCCAGCAGGTGTTTTTTTTGTCTCCTTCAAAGTAAACAACGTAAAAATCACTAATTAATTAAACAAACAAAATCTTGAACTTTTTGTTCTTAGCTTTGCTCGAAAAACTTTATAATTATCATTTCAAAGCATTTTTAAAGTTTTTCATTTTTAAAACCATTTCTTTCGACATTTTTTTTCTCTGATCCATAATCGTGGTTGTACGCAATGTAGTTACTTTAGCCATTTAATGATCTTCTGCCACTGCATGTGTTTCAGATAGGAGGGTGAGAACATATATGAGGTCGAGAGCATAAAATAGAAGAACTATTTTAAACAGGACTAACCTTTAAAGTCCAAGAGCAGCATCATTTACACTTATTATTTGAAGTTTAATTTAAAGTCAAAGGATCAAAAGCAATAATTATTATAATTATTCCAAAACGCCACTGAATGACCAACAGACACAAATCGTATTCAAACTGTTGGAAACTTGTAAAACTGTGTCTAACAAAACTTTCATCCTTGTACTCAGATAAGAAAAGCTGTAGAACAATTTTTAACACACAAAAATACATATTCCTGAGCAGGAAATGAATAGGTCCATAAAATTCCAAACCACGGTGAGTCAAGAAGCTTTTTAGTCCGACTTAAATCAGTAGGTGTGCGGGGGCTGGGTTCTGTCATAAAACTTCACGGCTAACAGTTTGGGTGAATAGACTGCCGCACATTCATAATCCTTTCTTCCCAATTCGTCTACAGCTGATATCTGGGTATGACAAAAAGCACGTATTCACATACACTTAAATTGTTTCTCCACTGATGGGGCTTCTGGGAGTCATATGCTTCTGTCACTGTGATCTTAGCTTCACTGATGGTGGAAAAGGAGAGTGAACAGTGAGGGAGGTGGGCGAATGATGCCAGACAAGAGACAATTACATTCACATCAAGCCACTGGGAGGTCTTTGTCAGCCATTGTTGTTTCTGACAAAAGTATTGTAGTTGCTTGAGGCCTGACTGATAGTACTGGGTAATGGTTTGGCACTGATTATAGTAACTACAGTAGCCAAGATATGGGGGCTCAAGCTGACTGAAACAGTGTTTCAGGGGAGCTGTTAACAGGATCAGCGAAAGACATGGGACTTCAAAAAAGACTATATGGGAACAGCTCACTGTGGAAACACACGGACACACATATGCTGGCTCAACTATTTACACTATTAATTCATCCGAACGTGTTCTATCCTGTTTCATCCAGCAAATGCTCAGATGGGGGCTGTGGGCTGTCTCTGTTAGCACTGGGCAAAGGGAGGTTAAAAACCCAAGCATGGATGCAGTTCTTTAGTTTATTTTGGAGCCACACAGAGACACGTATCTACAGTGGGGATCGAAAGTTTGGGCACCCCAGGTAAAATGTTATAGCATTGTGCATAAAAACCCAAGGAAAGATTGAAACATCTTCTAAAGGCAGCAGTTTACAGATGAGACATGTTTTCATTTGTCAAAAAAGATTTCCATCATTTAACCTTTCAAAATATCAGAAAACAAAATAATGGTGTGTGCAAAGTTTGCAGAGTCTGCAGAGTTAGTACCTTGTACTACCCCCTTGACAAGTATCACAGCTTGTAAACACCTTTTCTAGCCAGCCAAGAGTGTCTCAATTCTTGTTTGAGGTTTCTTCATCCATTCTTCTTTACAAAAGTCTTCCAGTTTTTTGAGATTTCGAGGATGTCTGTTACTCACTGCTCTTTTCAGGTCTATCCATAGATTTTCAATGATATTGAGGTCAGGTGAAGGTCACTGCAAAACCTCCAGTTTCTGCCTTTTAATGTAAGACAGCATAGATTTGGAGGAGTGTTAAGGATCATTATCTGTTTGTAGAAGCCATCCTCTCTTTAACTTTATCACAGATGGCTGAAATTTTGTGGAATCCATTCTTCCTTCTACTGGTGAAATATTTCCTGTGCCGCTGATTGCAATACGAGCCTAAAGCATGATTGATCCACCCCCATGCTTAAGAGGTTTTCTTCTGATGACTCTTCCATGAAGACCATATTTGTACAAGTATCTGTTGACAGTAGAACAGTGAACCTCAACTCCAGAGTCTGCAGGTCTTTCTGGAGGGATGCTGCAGTCAAACATGAATTTTGATTTGCTTTTCTCACAATCCTGCGAGCTGCTCTGTCTGAGATTTTTCTTGGTCTTCCAGATCTTGCTTTAAATTCCACTGTTCCTGTTGACTGCAGTTTCTTAATGACATTCCAAACAGAGGATTTAGTGCCTGAAAATGCTTTGCCATCTTCTTCTAGCCTTCTCCTGCTTTGGTAGCATCAACCTTTTTCACTTTCATTGTTCTGGACAACTGCTGATGCTGATTGTTGGTGCAAGGTCAGATGACTCAGATCATTTAAAATCTTTGAGATTCAAATCACCTTGTCTTTGCAAATGATTGTTCACAATCTATGACACTGTCAGGTCTCAGCTTTTCCAAAAGGTCCGGTGCATACTACACATTCTGCAGGGTGCCCAAACTTTTGCTCACACCATTGTTTTGTTTTCTGCTATGTTTGAAAGGGTAAATGATGGGAATAAACGCTTTTTTAAACATATAGAAATTATGTCGCATCTGTAAACTGATGCTTTTCGCAAGTTTTTCAATTTTTCCTTGGGTTCCCTATGCACAATAATATAACATTTTACCTGGGGTGCCCAAACTTTCGATCCCCACTGTATACACTTTTACAGCAGCACATAATTTGAAATAACAAACCAAACTGCACGTTTTTCAAAAAAAGATGGCAATAACACAAAGAGAAAACCCTCACAGACAGATTACACAAACGTCACACAAAGAGAAGCCAGCCAGGATTGTGCAAACTGCCACACCACTGTCGGAACTGTGGTGACAGCAAACTCATGTATTTATTCTTTTTATAGCTTGCATGCATACACTTAATCATCAGCTTCTTTCTCTGAATAATAAAGAGCCAACAAACATCATGGGATATCATTAGTAAAATTACCCCAAAAATAACACAGTAATTTCCAAGGGACAAAATAAGGCAATATGAACGTCTACTGGAGGCATTCCAAGTGAAACAGAGGGGAAGAAGCTGTATGTGTGTGGGTGGGTGGGTGGGGGGATTGCATACTCTCATGATAGCTCTGAAAACGACCTGTATCTGTCTCTGAAAGACATAATTCATATTATCGGACAGAAATAACTGTAAAGATGGGGTTGTGCATGTGGAGCACAAGGGACTATGGTGGACACAGAGGTTGTTAGAAAAAAGCTAACAGCTAATATCTGGCGGCTTATTACAATAAAATCAAACAGGATAAAATGCAATAAATGATGGGAGATATTTTAAAAGTGTATTCTTTGTAATTCTAATAAACAGTTTGGAGGAAATAAAATCTGTATAGATTTTAATCAACTGCTGTTATGTCTAATCTTTTTATGGGGTCATTTACAGAATGAAAGAATTGCCATATTCATATTTATATATATATAATTACAAACAAATTTGTAACCCAGGCCCCTTCGCATAATCCCTTTGTTTACACCCTCTCCCTCTAGTTTACAGCGCATCACAACTCCGACTAACATTACTGGTGCAACAAAATGGAAAGCAAAAGTTGGAGCTATCCAGACTTACAGTTTTGGGACAGATGCCTAGCCCGGATGAGGAAAACAAAGACATACATGGAACTAGTCGTTTACAAGTGGATGGATCAGAATAAAGCAGAACAGGAAGCCTGTGGATTGCTGTTTTAACTTGTACCACTTAAAAGTTTCCCAACTGCATTTTTTTGTCTGAAAAAAAAATACTCAGTCACACAATTTTAAGATTAATTATATGTGTGTGTGTGTGTGTGTGTGTGTGTGTGTGTGTGTGTGTGTGTGTGCGTGTGTGTGTGTCCTCCACCACAAGAAAAATGCCACAAGAACATGTTAATTCAAGCACAAAACACTTGATTTTTGTTGGAGTGGGTCTTAAACATTTCATACTGATTTGTTTTAATATTGTATTTTCACACTCAGAATTTATTAAATTTCCAGTTTGTAAGATTTCTGCAAAGCAAATGTAAATGTTTGACCTAACAGTTTGACTCATTGACTATTCCTGAAATGTTCTTGCTTTGATGAGGCATGTTTCTTCTAAAAGCTTCCTAAAACCCATAATATCAGCAGATTTTAAACTGTGAAAGGTCTAAAAAGGCCAGGTAGAACAGATTTTGTTTCTTAAGTTTTCTTCACGGGGATAATGTATTGAAGAAAACTCAAATTAAAGCTGGATATAATCAGCCTCAAAATCTCATGTTTTTTTTTATATCCAGGAGTCTGCTGAAAAAAACACTGTGTCTTTATCTGTCACATCCGTCACACAGCTTAAGCAAAGAGTATGTGTAGGTCCATGACTAATACAAGTACAAAGTGGTGGGAATGTGTCAAAAGCAATTTAACTGATGTAAATAATAAAATGTGGGTACCAAAAATAATACTTGTTGCATTAAATATCTATTTTGAATAAAGACACCACATTACAATGGCTATTTTATGTATTATGCATTTTGCATAAATTGCTCTTTATTCTCAATTGTTATAAAAACAAAAAGGGAATGAGAAGGAACCAAAATGTAGAAAAAGTGGAAAATATAACCAAGGGTATAAAAAAACACATATTTTTCTGTTCTCCTTTGAGGACTAATCAAAGCATCTCAACTTGCAAAAGCAGCAATGATGCTGTTACTGTGACACAGCAGTCACACATTTCTCTCTGATTATCTTACATATGTGGTTTTAAAAGCAGTCGGCAAGAGAATGAGGCATTTAACCCACAACTTTTGTTTTTTTAAGCTTAACAGAACAACATCCACAAATTATCTGAACCTCTCAGCACAAAGAACTGCACAGAAAAAAGTTTTTAAGTATGTAGAACCTCTAAACTTCTAAATCGTACATGATAACATGCATATTTTAAACATAATTAATTAAAAAAACAATTATCTCTCTTTACCTGTGAAGTACTGTATGTACACAAATGACTAAACCATTGTTGGTTTTGCTCTATTTTCCATTTTAATTTTTGGTTTAGCTAAAACCCTTTATGCTCCATAGGATTTGACTATCCACAGGGTTTATCGTAAAGCCTTCTTTTGCTGACATAAATGTATGGAATGCGTATGTCAGTCTAGAAAAAAATGTCACTCATTTTGCTGCAGTTAATACAATGACAACATTTTTGTATCATTTTCCCCAAGGATCAGTGTCTCTAAAAAAATATGCAAATACTTTCTTTTTTACATTATAAGCCATCAATGGCAACATCGTCCTTAAGGGCAAAAAAAAAAAAACAAACAAAAACAAAACAGAGCAATAAGGATAACTAAACTAGCAAATAAAAAATAAAATAAAAATTGCAAAATGCACACCCACCAAAAACTTTTGTGCTTTTTGCCCTCTGGAGTGAGGGCTTGTTTACAATGGGGGTCATGTCTGTGAGACTTTATTGCTTTTGGCAGCAATCAGAGCTACAGCCTAGAAGCAGATCTCTGGAGGAATTACAAATAGAGTCAATTACAATATATTTTGATGCATGGGAGACTTTAGACATTGACCTGGGGTGATGACAATTCCCCAGGAAGTGCTGAGGATATCAGTCAGGGCGGCTGGTGGTGTTTGTCCTCAGCAATAAAGAGCCAGGAATCACCTGGGCAGAATGGTTTCACTCCGATCTATTGACAGTCACTCACCTGAATGCCTGTCATGCACTGTGCTGCCACTGCTCTTTGCTACAGCATATTTTCTTGTAAATTTGGCGATGTTTCTGGTGTCATGTGAATGGTAATACAGTTTGAGTGCAGTTCCTGTTTCGGCAGACAAACAGTTGTAAGAGATAAATGACAACAGACTGAAACAAAACAAAAACAAAAGTATTTTTTTATTCATGCTTGTTGTTAATGTTGATCAAGTTGTTAATTTGGTCCTGAAATGAACATATACAAAAGATACCTGGTGTCAAGTATCCTGAAGACAACCGTGCAAACAAAGCTGATGATTTACTTAAGTGTGCTAATGGCTCCTACGTAGTTCAAAAATAAAATCTTTTTGATTGCTTTACTTCATCTTACTGCTCAGAAAAAAAATGCAAATTGATATTCTGAATGTTAAAATGTAATAGCCTAAGCCCCAGATGAAGAATAATTCTGAATAAAAAGAAGCATGTCTGTGCGGTAGAAAGCGATGGGGGCGTGGCAGTCATATTAGCCTGCAGTGGTTGACTTGTGCCTCTAACCTCATTTATAGCTTCAAAGTTGGACTTTATCACACAGCTGAAGCTATTTCACCTGTCATCTCAAAGGTTCACACTTCACTTGACATTTCTACATCCAAGAAACTCACCACCTTACTTGACTTAGTGACTGCTCTGAGATCAGAAAAACACATCCCAAACGTAAAAAAGGGAACTTTTGTGTGCATTTTGTCAAACACAAACACAAAAAAACCCCCAAAAACACAAGTACGTATCGTTCAAACTTACGTATGTGATAAAAAAACAAAACATTTTTAAAGGACATTTTTGGCAGTTATCGTTTAACAGTTTGACGTCTATTGATGCATCAAAACACTTCTCCAAACTTACCTCCATTTAGCATCTACTTGAAACCAAAAACGTGATTTTGCTTTTTATAGCTTGAAATAAATTCAGGAATCAAGCGGTTAAAAAACAGGAATAAGCAGAATTAGTGTAAAACAAAATATTACTCCCCAATAAATACATCCATTGGCAATCAAATGCATTTGAAAAATTAATGGTCTGTACAAATATCTTCCATTTTACAGCAAAGGTTTTGACGGTGTGAATACAAGAAACAGAAGGCATAAGAATTAATTTGTCGCAGTGGACTTTGTAAACAGCATCGCTGGTCAAGAGGTCTAGTAGCTGTGAGCTTGTAGAAGGCGTTACATTGTATTTGTGGGTGTGGTTAAGTCTGGATGCTTCAAGTAGGACCTTCATATTTAATACAATTCTGTTTTAGTGTTATATTACCGGAGATCATATATGAACTTTGTAAGCAGATTATTAACATTGAACTGAAAAAAAAAAGTTGTGATCAATTAAAAACTTTCAATCACGTCTGGAGCCATTAATCTACACTAAAAGAGTAATTTTGGACTGGCAGAAGGTTTATTATCAAAAGCAATTTTTGCTGTGTGGAAAGTAATAAGGATGTAGCAAAAGACTTATATGTGAAGTGAATCCATCAGTATGAGCTCAGTTTGAAATGAGAAGGTATTTGGTCTCAACATTACTCCCAATGTTAGAAAGCATTACATCTATTAAATCTTTTTTATTCAACTGTTAAAAGTTTTAGGAGCCATTTTTCAAATATTTGACTTTCAATTAGTGTGGAGATCTGCCTTTGGTAAAATTAGCATTTGACAATGGTGTACATAATAGATAAGAGTTTCCAGAAAGGTAAGTCCCTACAATGAAATAGTTCCCCCCAAATATGGGAAATAAACTATAAAACGTTTGTTTTACAAAAACATTTTAATTACATCAAGGTGGAAAAACATGAATATTATCAAAACGTATGGCTCAAATGTATTATACAGTAAAACTGTTGAAAATTTTAGACATGAAACACCCTAATCACAACACCTTAAAATCCGAGTTACTTAAATTTGAGGATTGTGAAAAACAAAACTGCAGGCAATCTGTATGTAGAAGATATTTAAGCCAGACAGAGGGGGCTAATGATCATGATAATATTAGGGAAAACATGTTCATCTGCCATCAACAGAATTAGCTTTTGTAGTTGTAATGTTAGTCCAAATTTAAAGAAAGAATGCATTTTTAAAGGTTCCGTTAAAACAGTGAAAGTTCTCATTTATCCAGGTGATATCTTAAGTTGAGTCATGGCAAGTGGACTTGAAAATCTTCTTTCTTAAAATGTGTCACCGCTTATCCAAGTGGCTTCATTAGTCTGAGTGGTGCAGAATCTAGTCCACAATTGTATCCTCCAGGTGGGACACCAACAGAAAGGAATTCCTCAGACACAATTTATCTCCATTTTACCATGTTGCCATTTGAAAAGTCCAAAGACGACGAGCGTGATCACACCCAATGACCATGTGATGGGGCTAGGGGGAATTACATGACAAAAGGAGTATACTCTGGTAGATTTTCTATACGTCCCTTTAATGAGCCATCCGACTGCAGGAATGTTGGAGTCCCACCTGAATTATACAAATGTGGATTGAACCCTGCACCACTCAGACTAATAAAGCCACTTGGATTTTCTTCAAGGAAGAAGATTTCACGTCCAAGTTTCCATGAAGCAACATCAAGATATGGTTTTGGTAAACTTGTTTATAACCAAAGGAAAATACATATCCTACACTAACAGAACTTTAAAATAATCTTGAATATGATTGATGGTAAGGCTTCCGTATTACACTTCATTTACATTAGAAATAAAAAAGGAAAAAAATGCAAAATATTTAATGGTTTAAGCTACTTTTTGCAGAAACTATAAAAAGCAACCTTAACTGCAGAGAATTCCAGTTTTTAGGTCAATGTCTTGTCAGTCTGACTAAAACGATTAAGAATTAACTTAAAGGACAGTGATAGTGGTTTTTTATTAACAGCAGTTTCAAGGAAAGTTACCTCACTGTGCGGTTTGGCACTTTGTTGACCGTCTGTAAAACTTGGAACTTAGTTTTACCTTGTTGCACTTTGGTTTCCAAAGAACTTGGTAAGTTTTATTGTCATTAGCTCACCTCATGTCTGAGTGACTCCGACCTCTCATATCTACCCACTCCAACCTCTTCGTCCTGTTGTTTTGCTTACTCTTATATTTCCGGTTGAAGCACAAGAGCTCCCACTGTGAGTGAAAAAAAACTCTCATATTTGCATTGACAATAACCCCACAAAAGTTCACAGGCAAATGTCAACAGATTAACTGAAACTGATTTGTTTCACCACAGAAGACGCACAGAAACTGAACACAAATACTTCTGCAAAGAGTGATTAAAAAAAAAAAAGGAGTTCAATACAGCAGCCAGGCTCTTCACATATGTGGTGATTTATGATTCACGTGAGGAGTGTGAGGGTGGGAGATGCTTCAGGCACGAAAAGTGTTGTTGATAAAGTAACATGACGAACAACTTTCTTCTATCACATCTGTTTCTGATCATTTTTTACTCAGACTACAACGACAATGTCTATTCCTGTGATGGGAAAAGCCTTGTATAGATATTACTCAGCGTTTGTCACTGATGTATCAGAAATACATCTGGATAAAGATGTTCATTTTTTACCTCTGAAGCACCGCTGACGGTAAAAATCGCTTTTTTAGAGTGCACGACGCTTTGGATGTTCCTTTTCTTCTGTCAACACCAAAGAAAGTAAGAAATCAGAAATATTCACAGACTTCAAGGAGAAAAGGAAACTTTTAAGCAGATGTGATGAAAGTAATTCAATATATGACTGTGCCAGCATGAGTGCTCTTGTGATTTAATAGTGGTCGGGTCAAAAAAAACAAACAAGAAAAACAAAAAGAAATTCAGCGTGACAGACAGTTGACGAGAAGAAGCTAAAAAAACCAACAGAGGAGTTTATCTTAAAAATAAGTGCAGCCAAAAAAGACGAGATGAAAAACAACAAAACATTCAATTTTTCTGGGTCTACTAAGTTGATTATCAACTCCCACAACACATTGCAGCATGTGCCTCTAAATTGGTTACTTTTTTGTTGAGAGAAAGTGTTTCAAAACCATTTACAAATAAGTAAGTGAGTAAGGACAGTAAGTGCATCTTTTCCTGTAAGAAATCTTGTATTCCATTCATTTCAAGAGATCTGTCAAACTTTTCAATATCCAACTCAAAATCATTTTTAGGTAGCAAATTACAACAAACTTAAATACTCAAACTCAACAGTTTTCAATTAAGTGTTATAATTAATTAAGTTCACAACTGTGTGTCAACAAGGTTCATCAGAAAAAAAATAAACAAAAAATATTAGAATTCAAAATATATACCATATTTTCAGCACTAGGATGTAGTGGATGATGAGGTCCACTGTCAATGAATGGTCTATTTTCAAAGTTGTGCTATATATCGGATGCACAGCACTTTAAGGTTTATTAAGCAAGACAAAAAAAAAAAAAAGGTGTGGCTTGTAGTGAGAAAAAAAATGTAATAAAGTAAATGAGATACAAAAAGTTATTCAAATTTCTGGAGGATGAGGTCAGGGTTAATTTGTTTGTTTAAGAAAAAAGAAATAGGGGCTGGGGGTGGGGGGTAATCCTTTAAGTTTATGCACAGTCCCAAAACTGCATAATATTGAATATGTTTGACTCCAAATATGTGAAGTACATAACAAAACCACAGAGAAGTTTTTTTTTTTCTTTACTTCTTCCAGTTCTGCTTGTCTCATATATAACTATGCAAGTTAGAAATAATTTTGTTCCTATATCTCACTAGTGAAGAAGAAGTCAAAAGCAGTTCCGTTTTTTAACACCCCATATGTCTTCATTTAGTATCAATCTCAAAAAGTAGATATCTTTCCTTTCCAGAGAAAGATGCACTTGAAAAAAAGTATTCAATCAAGAAGCGTTTAAGTATGGAAGTGTTCAGTATAGATCTGGTTGGAGAGCTTGTGTGTCTTTTGTTTGCCACACAAATACTTGGTATGCAAGATTGCCAAGTCATAAACACAACCTCTTTCAAAACACAACCCCTTCCACCCCAGGCAAACCTTAATGAGGCTTTTAAGTGGAGAGATGAATTAACTTGCTGAGCTCCCCCATATCAATCCCAATCCCTCCCCCACGCACCCTCACAGGGTAGTTTTCTATTGCATTGGGAGCAGTCCAGGACTGCGATGCGTGAGGTGTGACCAGCACACATAGAAACATAGCATAGATGGAGAAAATTGATTAGCTTTAGTTGGAACGGAATAAGGCAGTAAGGTTCTGACTTTAATCAATGGAAGGGAAAAAGCAATTTGAGAGTCACCTCTGCAGTGAAATGTATTATGTAAGGAAAGCACGCACACAAACAAATATAAACAAAAAGAAAGGAAGCAATTATATTATAATAAAATATCAAATCAATACCTGCACTCAGTGCAGAGATTATCTGCATGCACTTCATCTGGACTGGACATGGTAGACCTTTTTTTAGCCCCATGATATTGATGCTGAAATTGCCACATGTTTGTATTTTTCCTTGTGTTGTAGAAAATGGCAATGTCACTATACCATTAAACTATATGATATGTCAACCTTGTTAATGCTTTTCAATGAAAAATACTAAAGATGATACAGTCAGATAATACAGTCAGCTAAAGATAATTACAGTTTATTCAGCATTTTTTATTTTTGAACTTATGTCACAGATTAGACGAAATAAAAGTTATTTGAGTGAGACAAAAGAGTCAGAGATTAATCTGTCAGTCAGTCAGACTCTATTTACTGCGTTCATGGTAACTCTAGAACTTTTTTGTATTATGCTGAACATTAGCCAAGTCATCATTTTTAGCATGTCGACAATGCCTGTAACTCCCAACCTTGTTTGCAACACACGCAGACAAAAAAAGAAAAAAAGATTGATGTCATTAAAACAAACGTTACTGTGAGTAACACCATAAAACATAGACCAACACTGATCTAAGTTAGCTAGCCAAGAATTTTCATAGCACCTGTCAAAATTACTTTAACATTGATAAGCAGAAGCAGAATTAATCCATGTATGAGGTGCTACAGATTATAAAGCACAATGTTGTTTTTTTTTTTAAAAAAAGCTTTTACAGTGCTTTAAAAATGGCAGTGCCATATGAATTAAAGCTAGGTGCATTTCAAGGTAAAAATCTACAAAGTCATTACATTCTATGTCAGTATTCTCTGTCTTACAAAGTGTTAAAAAATAAATACATAAAAAAGTCTAGTTCTTTTACCACCTTTCACCGAATACTGACAGCAGTTGAAAACAACATGTGACACGCAAAGGACACCTCCAGTGGCTATGACGTGTCCTGACAGATACTAAGGCCTTATGAAAGTGGAACTTACATATTTAAATGCCAAGTTCAAAGTCAAAATTCTGAAACACTCTAACGTAGTTAAAAAGGTGTTTGTTGGTGTATACAAGAATATATGTGTTACATCAATCGTTGATATGTGATTTACTAGGATTAGGCGACATTACAAGTACGTGAAGGCATAAATAAAAACAAACAAAAACAAAACAAGTCAGTGATTTATATCGTTCAAATTTGCATGTTACAATGTCTTGTGTTGACGGGAAGTGGAAGCCGGTCGCTTCTGACATGTAATTTATTTGCATAATGAATTTTAACCCATTAATATTCTGAATTAATCACGTGCATTAACTCGTTAACGTTGACAACACTATTTTTAATGCATCCATTACTCTACCACAAAAACATGCAAAAAACCATTAAACTCAAAGAAATTACGACTCGGTAGATAAGCTGTTTAGATTTCATTACTTTGTTTAAAAAAATAATCTCAACAACGCAGATGATGACTTGTTAAAAAAATAAAACCAGAATAGCGCCAGTTTGCTTGTACTACTACCATATATCCCCTGGCAGCTTGACATTCAGTCCTTACTAAGAGGGAAGTTGTAGCTCTGAGCCAGTCAACCTACTGAATGGACAAACAGCTTTTAGCACAGCTTAAAGCTGTTTGTTCTTCATTCATGTGGACCAGAAGTTGGAGTCATGATGGATAGGGTCTGCATTGCATGTTCTGATGAAAATATTCTTTTCAATGTTTTTTCAAATATTTTCTAAAAAGGCTAGTTTAAGATTACATTTTTATTTTGTTTGATCTACATTCACCACGTTTGAAGCACAACAAAAAATGTATGAACTTTGGAAAAGGGCACTACAGAGAAATCATGTTAAAATATCCTCAAGTTTAGCACATATTTACAAAGATTTACTTCCATTACAGCGGCTTTTATGTCAAATAAATTTGAAAAAAAAGGGGAAAAAAGATAGATTTGAACTGAAGAATAGTACATTTGGGATGTCAGCATATTCAAAAGTGCAAATACAGCTAGCAAAATGACAGTTCAAGGCAAAAGTATTTTGATGGTTAAACTAAATGGCAGCATCCTGTAAATAATACACTGAATGGGACAGAACTGAAGGACAATTTTATATTAAAAACAACATTTAAAAAAAGGCAACATTTATTCTAAATCTCTTGTGAACCTGCAAGTATTTTTTTCTCCCACACGTGAGATAACATATTTTAAAAACCACCATTCTTCAACAACAGACTTATTTCAAATGACTTTTGTATTTTCATACATTTCCCTCGAAAACTGTAAAAAATAAAAAAATAAATGCGTATATTTTTAAATTTAAATTTGGGGATAAATCACAATACAACTGTGATCATTATAATCAGTGATGCATTTTATATACCAATTTGCTTAAATTCTAATCAAACCTTTAAACATAGTTATGCTCCATAAAACATGTACCATTAAGAGCCAATCCTTTCCCTTTGAGAAGATGGCCCTGTGGGTAATCTGGTAATCTGTGGGAAAGTAGAGAGAGTGAGTAATGGCTGGTGTTTTATTGGATAACCCAGGGGTATGCTGTAGAGCAGAATATCAATGCAGCTGTTAAACACATTCTGACAGATGCAACTGGATTACTCATAATTAAACAAGCCAAATTAAACACATTCTGTACTCGTCTTATCAGTATATTAGAAAAAAAAAGTAATAAGCAAAATGTCGGTCTGTCTCTCCTTGTTACTGCAGATATTTTCGGACGCTTGCTAAAGATATATATTCTGCTGCAAGCCAGGCTTGGGTGAGGACACCTAACTATGGTCAGAGGGGAAAACGGGTGAGTAATAAGCACGTATTTCATTTTCTATTATATATTTTCTCCTGATTTATGAGGCAGTCGCCATCAAACATTGTGGATTATTATCTCTGTCATCTGAAACACGTTTATCAAGAATCTCATTAAGCATGAACTATGTACATTTCTATTTTTTGCATAAAAACGAATATTAATAAAAGCTCAATTGTTGAAAAAAATATAGGAATAATGTATTTTGTTTGTTTTTTAGCATGTTCTTTGAAGCCTTTTTCCCATGATGGAGGGCATGTATGACATTATTTAGGATTAAAACTGTGTTTCTGAGTATTTCTTTATTCAAATCACTGTGAATCAAAAGCAGATAACGAAAAAGCTACAATCTACAGGCCACAAGCTCACTTCTGATACATGCACTTGGAGACAAATAGATCCACGTACGCCTTTGTTTTTGTCGTCTGACCTGGACTCTGACTCAGAACTATTCAGCTGGATAGCTTCAATATTGCTCGCCACATCTGTTGCACCAGTACGGCTGGACTGATGTGAGATAGTGCAAAGAAAGGGGGATGATGGAAAATGAAGGAAGACTCACTCTGCTCACACCTCAGAGGCAAATTTCTAAAGAACTACTGCTGCTCCTAGAAAAGGTTCGTTTTTTTTTTTTTTTTCTACTTTCTGAAAAAATACATAACCATAATTAAAAGACCTCTGGAAACACTTTAAAAATCGATCAAAAATCCAATAAAAGCTTATTGAAGTGGGACTTCAAAGATTAGTTTTAAGAAAATGAGTATAAGGTATGAACTAGATTATTTCATTTAGACTAAAATATTGTTTCAAAGGCTCACATAGGACTGTCTATAATGGACAGAGAGCAAAAGAGGTGGTCATGGCAGCTTTTTTCAGTTTGTAATAAATCATGTTTTCCTTCTGTTGTGTTCTCAATCAGCCTTTATGAACACATGATATCTGGTGTTTTAGAGAACTATTCCAGTCTCCCACCGTTCAAACAGAATAAACCATTCTAAAAAAAAAAAGATTGACAACATCTTGATTTTCCCCTGTGCCAACTGCTCACTTGTGTAATTGCTTCACTCTGCTGCAGGGTGTGTAGAAGTCAGACCCAATAAGTGAGCAGATGAGCCTGCTTACAAACATTTAAACCAAACTAGTCAATATTCTGTAGAGAGACTGAATGAATGGAGCCCAACATTGGCATGTAAACTCTCTTAAGTGCACTGCGTTAGATGTTTCTATTTATAAAACAAAAATGAATCAAGACAAATGGAGAAAAATAGCATTTTAAGCAAGAGGTAAATAACACAACGAGATTTCTGGTAAAAAAAAACAAAACAATGAACACACTAGAGGCTGAAAAAACCAAAACATGGGATGACATGAAGCATAATCCCCTCTGTCTGTGATTTTTATTGGCAGCCTCTCCAAAGAACAGTGGCTCCCCCATTATGACTTAACACATCAAAATCACAGCATAGCACACATAGAAAAGGCCACCTGATGATAAACAAAGCAGGCAGAGTCAGAGGTTTTTATCTTTTCAGGCTGCAGCTCAACAAACGTTCAATTTGGCCTCCAACAATCGATTCTATCCCTCCTTACCACAGCTTCAGCTGGCGGAATAAAAACAGACCTTCCAATAAAGAGCAGGTCTCAGCCGTTATGTCAAGGCAAAGAGGAGGAAACCAGCGACAGCGAGACACTCAGATAGTGTTGACTGTTAAATCCCTCTGACAGCTCTCACTGCAACAGCAATTTGATTATAACTGCAAAGAAAATGATTCAAGTGACACCTCTCCTTTTTACCTGCATTTAGGAACTTACAAAAAATATTTAAAAAAATAGAACCTTTATTAAATTTTAAAATGTGAATTTAGAACAAGAAAAAAAACATTAATTAAACATTAGCTCACTGCTGAGAAACACAGTGGGGATCAAAAGTTTGGGCACCCCAGGTAAAATGTTATATTTTGTATATATTGTGTATAAAGAACTCAAGGAAAAATTGAAACATCTTCTAAAGACATCAGTTTACAGATGAGACATTCTTTTAATATGTCAAAAAATAGGTTTTATTTCCATCATTTACCCTTTCAAAATAAAATAAATAACAATGACATTAAAAGAATGTCTGAGAAAACCCTGTACAGGGAGAAGGTGCAAACTCCACAAAGAAAAGTACAGATCCACAAGATAATCATACAAACTTATACAAACATACTCCACACACAAATGCACACTTCATATATCAGTCCTAACTGCCTGCATTAAAAACATCTTTGCTTGTGCAGTGGCGAGCAAGCAGGTGTGTTCAGAGTGCGTTTACTAAAATGCAAAGGTTGTTGAATGTAGAAAGAAAGGTGTTGGACGTGGTTGCATTGGCCTAACGCTGGGCGGCACACGCAACCAGGGTCCTCTGGAAACTTCATCAAGAAGTAGTCTGAAAACCTCCACTCCACAAACAACTTGATACAACATAAGCATCAGCACAAACCAAAGCCGGCCCTTCGGACGCCTGGTTTCCAGTATAAGCCCCGCATTCCCAAAGACCTCAACATCCCTGGATTAAAGGCCTAAAAGTCCTAAACATCCTCCACCACTGAACCCAGATGTGGTCAAGAGAACATGATGGTAGGAACCCAAAATTGGCCACCTGGGGCTCAAATTTCCCTCTAGCTCATATGTAATATAATTCCAAATTCATGAATCACAAATATCACATTGGGTTAAGTGGGCCAGGGGGGGCACTAAACCAAAGGAGCCAATACACTATGGATACACAGTCAGAACCCCACCTCCAGCCTTTAAGCCATGCCATAAGGATTGGGAGACAGGGCAGAGGATCACCATTGATCACCCTCCTAGTGTGGCGTGTACATTCAAGTGTTTTGTGTAATGGTACTGAGAGTGGATGTACGAAAAGGTGTGCTTCAAAATCAGCGGATAATGGATTGGTTGGACAGTTCATATTTTTAGACAGTGGCCCACCCACCAAAGAGCCCTGTATGTCTAATGCGCAACCTTGTAGGTACATTTAACTGCCAAGTAGCTTAAGCCCAAAGGTGTGTAATGCACCGACCCCTCCCCTCAGGCCATGATGAAATGTCATTTAAAAAAGGAGGGTCATTGTGGAAGAGCTCCCAGTGTGACAAACAGTTTTTGATCTACTTATTTTACAAGGAATTTTACAAGATATCAGCTGCAGTTTATTCAAAAGGTGTGTCATCAAACTTCAGCAATTTCTTTAGGTTGAAATACCTCAAAGCAAAAACACTATTATCTATGGCATATAGTATATTAAAACATTCTTTAATGTTGCAGCATTGTTGGGTTTGCATCAGCTCTCCCCTAAAAAGATATGACATGTATTTATGTGTATTTTCCATACTAAATAGCAACCATATTTTTGTGTTAAAAACTATAGTGCGCCTTATAATCAGGAGCATTTTATGAGTGGAATAATTCTGGTTGTTCTTTCTGATGTCGAAGTGATTTTGAGAGGTCTGTCAAAATGTTTGATTGGGTGTTAATATGTTAATTAGCTACAGCATCTAACATGTATCAGTGTCAGACTTTCTTTTTTATTTTTATTTTTTTACATGTTTCTAACTAACTTTGTAGTTAGCTGAGTCACTGTAACGTTTGTTTTAGCTTTATTAGTTTGCGTTTCACATGTTGCAAACAAGATTGAGAGCTACACGTATTGTATATCCACTACTAACGAGTAGTGTGTTACAAACAAATTCTAGAGTTAATGTGAATGCAGTAAAAGTCTGACTGACTGACTCGGATTCTGACTCTTTTGTCTCACTTATTGCACCTTATCTTTTGGTGCGCCTTATATATTAAGTAAAGAAATAGAGCATTCATTGATGGTTTGCCTTGTAATCCAGTGTACCCTGCTGTGTGGAAATTACAGTAATAATAATGCAAGTATTTCTGTTTAAACATGACTCAGCATGTTTTTAAACCTCTATGAAACCATGGAAATAACTGGTCAGATTATCCTATGCAAATGGAAAGTGTTATATTTCTGTCTGAAGACTGCAAAATTAATTTTGAAGCTGGAATAAAATAGATTCTGAACGTAGCACAGTATGGAGCTTAGACAGACCTCAGTATATTTGCAACACCAACCCCATTTACGATGACGGTTGCCTCTCAGATCAGCATGCAGGCTACCTCGCTCAAACACCTTAATTTCACATGCAAATGTGATCCAACTGATTTGAATAATATTTGAATATGGATCACACATTGTGACTCCATATCACAGAGCTGTTAAAAAAAAGAGTGGAAAATGCAAATTATCAGCTTGTAAGAGAAAGGTCATAGTCAGGACCTGTTGGATTTATTTTGTAAACAGGGGGCTAGCTGCTAAATTAAACTCATTCCATAAAGCCTGAGGACAAAATTAGAGAAGACCGGAGTGATTTACATCATAAAAGCAAACAAACAAAAAATGGCTTGAGCAGCACAACACAGGCTGCCTTTGATATAAAGCAAGAAAATCAAAAGAACGTTAAAAAAAAGTCAACAGGAAAGATTAAAAAAATACATTTATTGTTCTGTTGATTCTATGTGCCTCTTTTTCACCACAATAACAGCTGAGCTCATGACACCACAGCAAGTGAAAAGATTTTAACACTATTGATTTTAAGTTATCCATGCAGGCAACTGGTGGTTTTGAGAAGGTTCAAAAAATGGCTTTCTGAGGAAAAAAAAAACTACAGAAGATGACAGAAACAAAAAAACAAGCTATATAACTATCTATTTAACACTTGGAGAAGAGCACAATACGGCCTCTTTAAATGCCTATTTTCAGACGTATAACAACCACTAAATGACTGTTTCTTTTTATCTTCTGCAACACTCAATAATCACATCAAAACCCCCTGGAAATGCATTTACAGGCATACATTGAACATTAAAATCTCAAAATGTTTGGTAAAACGTTGGTGATACTTGTTTCGTAGATTTTCACCAATTGGTTAAGGCTAGATTTGGCAAAGTGCAAAACAAAGTAGCAGCCCAACCACTGTGTTGGAGAGCACATCATGCTGTTTGGGAGTCCAAGTAGTACTACACGTGTAGTTTGAAATAGTCCAACTAATATCTAAAGGGCACAACTACTACTTCAGGAAAAACAAAATTTCCCTCAAATGTGTTCAACCAATTATCATCATTATTTGATATATCAAAACGAAGTGGAAAAAAAACACATCTCTCCACGACTTTTTTAGATCTATCCTCACTAAATTGTTTAATCAATGTTTTACGAGCTTTGTTACCCAAAAAACAATGACTTGGCCATAGAAAGGGTATATGTCTTAGTAGCGCTACGTTCATGTCCACGTACTGGAAATGTAGCGCACGTTTAAGGACGTGCATTTAGACAAAATAACGAAGTGGTGTAAATCTTGTAAATCTTTCTCTAGACGTTTTCTTTTACAGCTCTATTCCGAGAAACAGTATGAAAGATTTGGTGTCATACAATTTTGTCCAGGCACAAACCGCTTTAGTTAAATCCTTATTTATGATCAGTTTTAAAATGGTTAATAGTCTCCATAAGTCACCTTCAAATTCCAGTCCCAAAATGGTCAAAGTTCAATCAGGTTCACCTTTCAACGCAAATTCAACGGATGCACGCTTTGTACCTAAAGTCCAAAAACGTATTTAAAAACTTGTGTAGAGATGCCTAAATGCTAGAGTTTTAAACATGGAAGCCTAAAACGTGTAAATACATGCGTTTACATAGACTTTTGATTGAAAGTGGCCACTTGAATGTGTGTTGCTGAGCGCGGTGTGAACGTAGCTGTATATTTTCACCATTGCAGAAAGGATATTGAAAAAAAGTTCTCATTACATTAATCTAAAATATTTTGGAACTGTGTCTTAATGGTTTTACTAGTAAACCTCTCCGACTGAGAAAGTTAAGAAAGAACTGGCAATTGAATGCAACAGGGATATCTGTAGGGTCATCTCAAAGAAGAGTGCAGGAAAATGAAAACTGTCAAGTGTAAAAACATAAAGGTTAAAAAAGATCTATCTGCTATAAAACATCTGAAATAAATGTATAATTATTTTAGTATGTATACATTTAGAAAAAAAATATTGTTAAAAAGTTATTATTGATCATAAAATCTAGGTTGTGGGATGGAAATGTCCAAGGTAGCTTAAGAAAAAAACACCCCAAGCATGGAAATTGGTATCCTATGGCAGGCTGAATTTCTAGGCTGGCAAAAAGCATTATTTCAACTCCTGTCCCATTGTCAGGCTTCATTGAAATCTACTGTCACAAACTGGAGGTTGATGCTAAGCAGGGCTGTTGGCCTCCCTGCATGTGTCTATCTCTGTCTACATTCATATTGGCTGGCCAAAGTCAGGATGCAGGAAATCAGAGGTGGAGGGAAAGTGAGATGGGCAGCAAGAACAGAAAAATGAGAGGATAGTTGTTATGGTCTTACAATGACTACTCATCCACCATGAGGTGAGCGTGGAAAAAAAAAAAAAAAAAAAAAAAAAAAGTAAAACAAAGAGGAAAACTCTCCAGAGCCCATCACTCATTCTGCACTGGTGCTGGTAGACGGGTCTGTTTCCTGTTGCTAATATTCGTTGTGACAGACTGTCCATTTACACTGCTGGCCTGGCTGAACCTATTCTATTACTTTAGGGTGCAAGCTCCAGTTTACCTTAAGCAACCTGTAAAAAATAAAAATAAAAACTTTCCATCTCTTGCATTGGAGCCACAGTTGGAATAACTTTTGGACAATTTACAATGATAGTTAAAAAACCATATTCTAAACAAGCAAAAAAAAAACTCTTTGAAAGTAGACAACTTTTATATCTCTCCCATCAGCTTTATGATCATGCTATGTGAAACTAAAGCTTCTTTTTCTGAATTGAGGCTGGTCCAAGAGTTCATAAAATTAGAGACAAAAAATCTGTCAGTCTGTATAATTAGAGAGATGATTTGCTTTGTGTTTTGTTCACAAATATACTTCACATCAGTGTTTTACCACTAACTGATTTACCAGATAAATGTAAAAATATGTTGTTTCTTGGCTACAATTTCATGTGTTGGTAAAATGTATCACTGTCTGGATATCTAGAAAATCCCACCAAATATCTAGAATAATTTATTTTTAAAATTGGAAAGGGTAAACACATTTAGAGGCTGTCGCAGGGCCACAATCACACACTCATACACACTCACAATCATCAAATGGCAAATGGAAATTGTTAAAGGAACATTGAAGTACACTTGAGTTAGACTGTTATTCATTTAAACTTTTTATCTTTTTTGTACTGTAACTACAAACTTGTAAAAGGAAAATCGAAATTATCTCAGGAAGAAACTTTGCATTGCAGGCAACAATGACCTGATACATGATCGATATTTAAACAACTGCATTGTTTTAGATTTAGGGACCATGGTTTTCCAGACATTCTCACAATAAGAAGCCAAAAAAACAATAGATTAATTTATTTGCACTTTCTTATACTTCTTATTTGGGTCATAATACACTGAAAAAAAACTTTAAACTCAACAAAATCTCAGAAAAAAGCACAATGGTAAGTCAATGCAATTGACAGTCCTTTGCATTGAATCAAAGGCAGATTTACACTGGTCCATCTGCAGTGCGTCTTCGTTGCATTGTGTATCCATTGTGGGGAGGCTGTGGTGCAGCATTAGGGCAGTCGACCTCCGATCGAAAGATTAGAGTTTCAATTCCCGCCTTGCCAACCCATGTGTTGAAGTGTCCATGGACAAGACACTGAACCGCACATTGTCTCTGGTGGAAGATTGGCGTCAGTGTTTGGAAGCAGAGCCGCCACCAGTGTGTGAGAATGTGGGTGAATGTGAAAGCGCTTTGGATTTTCAAGGGAGGTAGAAAAGCGCTACACAAATATACACCTTTTTTTTTGTTGTGTTGAAACAAAAATATATATGCGCCTGACGTTCAGTTCTCTGCAGTGCAACACAACGCAGGAGTTCTACTTCCAGTCTATTGAGCCGTTAATATCACGGTAAAAAGTTGAAGAAACGGGAAACAGTACTGGGTTTCAAACTACAAAGTTCTGTTGTATTTTCAAAATAAAAATGAATATATTTTTTATTTTAAATAAACGTTGACTTTCATTTTGGAAGTACATAAACATAACATCATTTGTCCTAAAACATGCATTCTACATGGACTCATTGAGGATGGAGAGGGCACGGGGCCTGATAGCTTAAGTTTTGGATGACCAAAGAAAGTGGGACTACTCTTCGACATGGGGTTGGCAGGACAAACTACTCCTCATGGGGGAGGGAAGACGGACCAGAGATACAACAGAGACAATGTAAACTAACTGGCGGTCATGAGATGGACTTCCCATGCAACGCAATTAAGACGCACCACAGACGGACCAGAATAAATCTGGAGAAATAACACAAAATCTGCTGCAAGTCAATCTTTTGTGTAGATTTCGAGTATAAATAATACTGCTGAACTAAAACTTCAAACAAACAGAATGGACTCCATGTATGTGGCACCTTTATTTTCAGTTGATAAAACTTAATTTAAGAGGCACATGAACTCATCTACACACCTACTTTTTTCCCTCTAGCAACTCATAAAGTACATTTTTGCAGCCACATTTTTTTAACCCAAAAAGTATGACTGGGTGCATTCCTCAAGGACACATAAACATATAAACAGTAAAGCCATAATGAAATCACCACATGTACCAGACAGTGCAGCAGTGAACAGTTTAGTTCCAATAGTGGCCCTGTCTTGTGTGTTGCCAGGCTACTTCAGGTCTGACAATCACACAGAGACCAGAACTCACTCTGACAAATACGGTGGAGAATTTGTAGACTTTGAACTAAAAGGTAATAGTGATTTTCTTGCTTGGTAGTGGTGATAATTATTAAAATAATGGTAAGTCCCACAGAGTATTAGACAAAAAAGGTATTTTTTGAAATTACTTTGTCACCTGTATGCCAACAACAAAGCCGCTAAAGTGATTGGCTTGAAAAGGCATCCATCTATCCAGCTGTTGATGCTGCTGCCTTCAGAGATACTCTCCCTCCCCTCACTGGCATTGGGGAATATATCCTCAACCCCATGATTCCATGCAATTCCTCTGAGAACAGAAGACAAATGATCCCCACAGTGTCCCACCCCATCCAGAGAACCATTTTGTCTACATAATACAGAGCGAAGTACTGCTTCAGACTTTAAATGGAGAATGGATACTGCTTTATTATGCTGCAGTGCCTTGAAATGAATGTGGATAATAGATATATTCACAGCGGTATTAATATCCTCAGAGTTCATCTTTTTTTTTTTCTTCTTTGCTCATTTTCCATTTTCTCTCTCTCTGGCTCCAAAGTACTTTGCCCTTGGCTACGCCTTATACTAAATGGATTTATGAGAACATTTGTGTCATATTTCCTCCTTTCCTGGATTGTCAAGACAGATTGTCAGTGAGCCACTGATTGAGTGGAATCACCACGCAGACTTAGTACCCACTGTCAGGCCCCACATGCTCATCTCTGGGGGGAATTTGGCAAGGAAAAATTGTCCAATGACAACTCTTTCAAGGCTGTGCTACCTCTATTACGATGAGGTCAAGGGTAAAGGGAAATGGTTTAATGCATTCCCAAGATGTAAATAAGCTCAATGTCTAGTCAAACTCTTGTGATTTAATTCATGCTAAGTGTTCACCTGACAAGAACTGCTTTGAAATGGACCAACACCCAAACAAAGCATGCATAAATAAACAGGTATATCACTGTGTAAAGGGTCCAGAGATACATTTGGAAAAAAAAACCACACACATAACTGCAACCAGGTGAGAGGAAAAATCTACAGACAAGGTTCTTTTAAATTAAACAACTTTATTAGGGTATGTCTGGTTAGAAAGAAAGCTCCTTAAAGCCAAGCTAAAATGCACAACATTTAGCCTTGGAGGAACTTAAATATGTACGGCAATCCAGCAATCTGCATATTGGCTTCACGTATTACGTGTTGCCAACATAAATTTGAGCTGGTGGTACATGCAAATAACAATTAGTGTTTGCAAATTACCTTTAACATTTGCAATGCAGGATGACACAAAAAAAAAATTAAATCCTTTTTGTATTTTTTTTCTGGCTGTTTTGCCAGAAAGACAAACAATGCACCTAACATGATTTATAGTGACTCGGGGGATCTCCAATAGACATCTGGTTAACTCCAAATTCTCCGCGATTTCCATGTAAACATAATCAGAAGCAATTAAATGGTCAAGGGCTGAACACAGGAGTAGGTTATGCATAGAGCCCATTGAGGAGGCATCTGAAGGAAGAGGGGTGTCCGAAAGGGTTTTTTTAAGGGTAGAACAAAGGAACTTCGAGTTCTGTATCCTTCCGTTGGTAGGGAGAGCCTCGGCACAGAATGAGGAGCGCGAGCAGAGATGTTTACATTTAAATGCAATTAATAAAAATAATTGTCTTCACATATTTACTTTGCATCAAGCAATAATGTGTCCAAGACAAAAACAAAAAAGAGCTGGCAACAAACCATTTAAAGGTAAAGGCAACATTGACGTAGATCATAGTATTTGACTGTGGCATCTTCATCACAGTTAAGGACAAAAATCTTGCTCTTGTGATAAAGTTTCTATTGTTCTGGTTGCCAGTTGGCATCTAGGTCAGCCCAATAATATGGAACTTTTTCTGACCGGGACTTATTTTTCAGGTGTCCATTTTCACTTTTTAATGGACACCCTGAAGCCAATCAGAATTGAGAATTCACCAAGACTATGGTTTAACAACATGATAATAATAGGTAACTGTTGTGCATTATGGATAGAAAATAATCCAAAATCACATATTATATTAAAAGAAAACCCAGCTTTCTTCGGATATACATTTTTTCATTTTTTACTAACCCTTTAGAAATACAACCATCCTCTGTACGAGTCGTGGTGGACTCATCAGGCCAGAGCACTTTATTTCTTCTCAGTTCATTTTTCTGCACTGGAGCTTTTGCGTCTGCACGCACGAGTGAATGGTTTCAGAGAAGAAGCTATTTTGATGGCAAATCTTCTTTCACGTCCACTTTTCAACAGACTTTGCTGAACTGAAGCTGGGTGTAGTGAAATCCCACTGCTTTTTGTTATTGATAAAGCAGCGAGCTATCTTTCAAATCTAAAGGGAAGTCAGCTTGGTGCTTTTTTCTTTTTTTTTTGCTGCATTGGATTTTCAGGGTCTACCAGTCTGTTTCAGTTCATTTCTCTATGATTCTTCTGAAAAGCTTGGCAAGCCCGTCTTTAAGTGCTTGTTTGCCAGAGACAGGAAGTGTGGGGGAGAAACAGAAACCTCTGATGCAGGATGAGAGCCGTGTTGACTAGTTTTTTTTTTTTTTCTTCAAAATCTTGTTTTGGTTTAAGACTTTTTGAAGAATCTGTCACTTCTTCAGAAACCTGTTTTTGTTAATGCAGTTTAATTGCCCTTCAGTTTATCAGACTAGTTCAAATTTGCTCTAATGGTGTAGTTATGGAAAACAGATGGATGATTTCATGAACTACATAAACATTTTACTGAAAGACTTTGAAAAGTTTGGAATAAAAACTTAAGCTATGTTCTTTATTTTTGGGATACAAATGCGCTTGACAAACAGTTATTTTCAATCTAAAACCTTTGAAACATTTGCACATTATTTCGCAAACCATATTCAGGTAAAGCCTTGACAGGTTGAAAACAGCATTGGAGACAATAAAGGGTCAGAAATTAAAGAACACTTGAAAAAAGTAATTTCTGCAAATAAACCATGAAAAATGATTAAGAAAATGCAACTGAGGATCACAAGTGCCAAATTCTAAACTTTGACAGACTGCAGATAAAAAAACATTTTCAACATTTTGTATTTTTCTGAAGCAAAATTGGCAGAAATGTGAGTACTTTCCCGCAAGGTTTCAAACCAGGCTTGAATATGAGATATGAAGCTAAATACTAACCAACTGGGTGATAAATACGGCCTTTGCTTTACTTTACCAAAAAAAGAGGCCAGTTTTGAAGGAAAAGTCCAGCTAGTTACAAACGTTCAAATTTGTATGGAAAAAGGAAGGGAACAAAAACATAAGCGAACCCAGGTCTAGAGATCACTCAATACATGGTCAGTTTATCAAATATTACAAGGAATGACCAGTCAGTTTTTCTCTGTTGAAATTCATTTTTATCATTGTCATTTTAATTTACTGGGGTGTTTTCTTTCCAAAATTATTTAAACGTAGGATTTTTAAAATTGTTACATTCTTCACACAAAACTCTAACCACTTCAACACCAAACACGCCCTTTCCCACTCAGGTACTAAAATTCAGAGAATAAGTAAGATGGCCTTCTAAGAGCAAAGTGCTCTGGTGGGGTAATATGAAATAATGAGATCTTTAAAATAGGATGGGGCTATCCCATTAAGGGCTAATGATATGGAGTTAAAATTCTATTCTAAATTTTAATGGGGACCACTATTGAGAGACTAAAACAGGAAGAGTGTGAACTCCCTTGGCAGTATCAATCAGTACTTTTGTCACAACTGAAAGAACTTCAGGTAATTATCTGGACATCCAGCTAATGGGGTATTGCAGGGCTCTTGGTTGGATGAGATAAATATATAGATCAATCTAATACCATCCAAGAGAAGATCTCTGAAAAAAACAGTAGATAGGCAATGTTTACTTCCACGGATTATCATTAAAGAACCACTCTGATGAAAATTGTGTTTTTGGTGTTTTAAGATGTTCTTGCAGCATTTTCTCATGATGGAGGACATACAAAAAGAATATTAAGATTAAAATTGCATTTCTTTGCATTTCTTTATCGAATTGTTGTGAATCAGGAGCAGATTGGAGTGAGACTTTAATGTTTTTGTCTTGTCTGGATGCTTGCTCAAAGTAGCCACATTAATATTGAAAAAATGTGTTTGATGAGTTCAGAGAAAACTAAACCACATATATATACATATACATATATACATATACATATACATATATACATATACATATATATATATATATATATATATATATATATACATATATATATATATATATATATATATATATATATATATAAGTGTGTATTTTAGGTTAAATGACAAAAGATGAAAAGATACTCCAAATATTTATATTTGAAAACGTCTCTCATCATAGCAAAGGAAACATTCATTCAATATAAAAGCGCTATCCAACAATAACTATGTACCAACTAACTATAAAATAAATAAAACAGGTTACAAGTCTGTATAAATTCAACTAATCCCTAGTCGTACCTTTGATCTCAAATAAATAACAAGGAATACCCTACACCAGCATCACCTTGAAAATCTACATCTACAAGTGAACCTGGCGATCAATTGAGCAGCACTATGTGGAGAGCAGCATGATTTAAGTGGACTGTCTCAGTGCTTTTAAATAGGTCCTGAGGTTTTCAATTTATTTTGCAAGAAGTATTTATTTATTGTCTCAGTTGAGTAAGTGGCTTCTCCTTGAATAACTTATTTCCGTGAAGCAACGTAACTCAGGGAAAGTCCAAATGTATGTATACAGGAATCTTGGCGCGGTGTAAACACTTTTCAGTCCACTTTAACAATGCCTGGCAATCTCAGTCAAGTGCATAATTAGTCAAATTAGATTAAGTGACCAATTAAGAGACTAACAAAGTAAATAGCCCTGAGGGGATTACATTGATTGCTTGAAAACAAAATTAAAGTTGAATTGGATTTATGACAGGCTGAGTGACAGGATGGTCAGGAAAACAATTCAGAGTGAAAACAGAGTAATCCTTGTCATCAATGTGCATGTTTCAGACTAAAAACTGTATACAAAGGTATTGAAAATAGCAAACAGAGGAATTTCTGCTATGCTGTAAATACGTCTTTCTCTGGTTTCAAAGCAGAGATACTTGTTTCTTTACGAATGGTATTTTATTTTATTTTTTTGGTCATTCGGCAGTTGAAATGGACACATACATGTGAAACTGACATACCTTTACTGGCACTCTCAACGTGCTCAAGTTCATCGGGAAATCTCATGATCTCTGGGTAACTGTCTTCACACTTCTCTGCCAGGAAATGAAGAAGTGTTGTGCTGTGACTGATGGATTTAGTGTCCCGTAGCTAGAGAGAAAGAAAAAGAAAACATGATTGAAGTTAGATATTTTTCCACCCCACCCCCCCAAGTGTCACAGCAAATATTGTATGAAAGGGGGAAAAAAAAAAGTCAAAAAGAAATTCCGACTTTATTGTTCTTTATTGGCATTTTCAAATACTAGTCATAATTCTTTAAACAAATGTATATGTTGGAAGAAAAAAAAACAACTAAATAAAATCAGTTTTGTGAAGGAAAAAAGTCAGTTTTTTTAAAGTGAAAGTGAAATTCAGAGAATATATATAATATATAAATCTATGATAATGCTTTAATTCTGAGAATATTGTGGCACAATATGTAGTGAAGTGTGTAGTTCAAAGTCAAATAAATTAATTGAAGTCTGAAGTCCCAAGGAAATGGACAATTTAACATTAAAGTCATTTATCAGAAATGTGAGCCTACATTTATACAACAACAGCAACAATATTATTAAGAATATTAAAGACCCACTGCAGTGAAAATTGGTTTGTTTTTGTTTTTGTAGCATTTTTCCTATGGAGGACAATTATAAAAAATAGGATTCAAACTATGTTTCTGAATATTTCTATATTCACATAATTTGCAAGCAGTCAAATTGGTGACGATCCGTACGATCATGCACTGGACTAAGAAACTGACTACAAATGTTTTCTTCTTCTTCAGTTTCGTTTTGACGGCAGTTTTGCTCCACAAGTTAGGAGGATAACGCACCACTAACTAACCCTTTGTTAACTCTGTCAACACAGACACGTTAATAACGGCAAAACCAGTCCGTGTCATCTCGTCAGAGTTCAAGAGCTCACCTTCCCTCTTTTCCTGTTTCATATGACAAATAAAAAACGATCAAACGGAGAGAATGAGTCCAAGCCGTGTTTCTGTCATTCTATTATGCATTATTGAGATGTTCCATTAAACACTGTTGCATTTAGGCAATGTTCTCTTATTTTTTGGCGCTGAAATCCAGTCAAGAAAAACATAAAAGTATACATAAAAGGCCAAAGTATCTCTGCTTTTCTGCCTGCTGATGAATCCACTTGCAGACAAAAAAAACTTTAACGTCTTCGTTTTTTCCCGTCAGAGATGGGATCTAGCTCAAACTTGTATGGATGGATGGCGCCAATATTGCTTGCTGTTTTTGTTGCACCGCTAATATTAGCTTGGAGTTGTAAGGGGCTATAAGCTAGTAAGTGTAAATAAAGGACTCATGGGATATCAGCGTAAGGTTATTTCCACGTCAGTTGTCCCGTCCACAACTCAGAAGTGAATTTCTAATGAGCTCCTGCCAGTGTGCAGAAACTATGTCTTCATAAAACAACACAGTTTTTTTGTAATGTTGGTTAAAAACTACATGATCATGATTAAAACACCAGTGGAAACTATTTAAAAACTGATAAAAATATAACTGGAGTAGGACTTTAATGTGTGGAACAAACATTTTTACAAAGTGTGCAGATGGAGTTTGCAGCCTTCAAAAGGAACATTTTCCAGGCAAAGCTGCCTGCATTTATTTTCACTTCTTCATTTAGTCTCTTTATCTTTACAAAAAGTGAAGGACAGGAGTTTATCTCTAATATTTGCAAACACTAAACACTGGAAACAATGCCACTGCTTTAAAAGTAATACAGGCCAAGGAATTCAGGATACAAGGACCACTTTTTTTCTGTGTGCTTTTGCCCGTGTACCAAAGATGACATTCTTCATGTCAGTGCAAAAAAAAAAATCATATTCATCCCTCACTGTGATTGCCATGTTGTTCGAACAGCATGCTGGAAAAGCTAATTAGCACAACATACCTCTCTGTACTTACACTGACAATATCTGAGCTGTCAACAGCCTGCAGTCAGCCATCCCACATGTGTGCATACAAACACGCTTGGCGTTTCTCATAGGCACACACTTGGCTCATACCACAATAAGTGCAGTAATTATGCTGGGAAGTCTCTAATAGAATCCATAATAATCACTCCTAAATTCTTCTATTCTTCTTTTATTTATATATATGTTTTTTTTTTTAAATGTTCTTTGCTCGTTATAAAAAGGACCCACTCTCATTATTGCACACGAAAGCACTTTCTGACACACTCATTCCAGCTGGTAACTTGCAAGAAGCTGAACTGTAAAAGTAATCGTTTGTGCAAGGAATGTTAACAGATGCAAAACTTTTGGAGACAGTGATAGCTTATAAAATATCTAGAGTTTGCTGCATTTGCCATGAGCCTCATTAACAAAATGTACATATGCTTTAGAAAAGGATTCTAGACTGGTAGATTGCCCACAAATGGCACCAAAGATGAGGAATGAGGCTTCATTGGTTATAAAATTGATCTGGAAATGGGCTGCTATAAAAATACTGAGCCCTTTACTGAATTTTATTTTAAATACACCAATGTTTATCTTTCCATTTATTACCAATACTAATTCACTGTAGGGTTTCATGAGTTGCTAGAGACTATTCCGGTTAATATAAAATCACAGTGAAACACAATCAAATCACAGTGTATATTTTAGGGTGGCAAAAAGGTGGTTTTAGACTCATTTTAGGGGTACTTAGTAACAAGAAAAACCTAAGCTAAGATCTCTTAGCTAAGACAAGCTATGACTGATGAAGCCGCTTGGATCAGTAGAGAAACATTTCAAGGAAGAAGATTTTCAGTCCAGTTGCCATGACTCAACTTCAAGACAAGGACCCCTGAGAGATGATAATTAGATGTGATAATTACACAAACTTTTAAAGTCTTGTTTATGTGGAGTTGTGTTGACAAAATTAAATTCAAAGTTTAAAAAAATGACAATACTAAATAAATGTGATAATATGCATAATAATGTGCTTTGCTGATTGATGATGTCACACCTCAAACAATCTGCATCACTACACAAGTAAGTCTGGTCTGCTAACAACATGCCAACCAGAAACGTCTGCAAGTAATTTGTTTTAGTTTCAACAAAGGAAATTCAATTTTAAACTTGTACATTAAGATGCTTATATTTTCTACATTATTTACTTACATTAATTACTTACTTAGCAAGAAAATGTGGTCATCTTACTGCAACTGTTTAAATCATCTTATTAATATATTAATTATATTACTGTGGACTCAGTTAATAAAGTCTTACTAACTGGCAGACTTGCAGACTGACTCTTTTGTCTCGCTTAATGCACCTTACAGTTCGATGCACCTCATCTATACCATCATTTCAAAAAGAGGCCATTCAGTGACAGTGCACTTTGTAATCCGGCAGGCCCAATGGTGCGTAAAATCCAGCATAGCTTTGCCTTAACTTAATGACACACACGTTACTCAATCTATAAGTATAGGTGATCAAAATAATTTTTGAGCAAACCCCCAAATGAGGATATTTGTTTATGTTTTATGTAAAGGGTGACAGGTTGAGGATAAATGAAAGGACAGCTTTAAATAACATGACAATCACTACAGTTTGCAACTATTTTTCATTTGGCAACATTTGTTTTTTGCGAAAAATGAGAGGATGATGAAAAAAGAGAAGAGTGAAGTAAGTATGAATGCAATTTAAAGGTCAAAAAACCATAGTTAGGGCTGTAATAAAAACTGTACTTGCAAACATATACTGCAGTTGAATCCATTATTCTGCTGAAAAGCTTTTGAAGTTCTTGTGTTTATTTCACTTACAAAAAGGCTCCTTTCTTGCTTTTGGAGTGTTTTCTAGCTCATTGTTGTTTGTTCTTTGTCACTCTCAGTGCAGAGTGAAAGGAAAAGATGGGAAAAAAGAGCAATTCAAAGTCACCAAATAACTTATGACACATCTATTCGTGTGGCCCGTCCCTCTTTTGCTGCGTGGCCAAAAATGCCCTGATCGCGTGAGGGAGGAGCTACAGCTAATGTTTTTAGTCTGATCACTGCATGAAGCGATGTCTGTTATCTCATTTACAATGTATGGAAGACACGGATGATGTCTAGAGATCAGTTTTCTTTTTTACAAAGAGCTCTACAAAAACATCGGGGGTCACGTCTTCATGTAGATCTCGGACGATCACTCACAAAACAAATAAATTCTGTCACCAAAATAGAAAACACTTTTCCTTCATAGCCACTCTTGTTGGGCGCTTGTAATCCAACAATTCCAGCATCTTCCGAAACGATTACAGAATATTCTGAGTTCAAATACTGCTATTTTAGTGTGCTTCTGTTTTAATACATAGTTGCATTTTCTTAAGCATAAAGAATACTTTTTTTTTTATTCCTATGAATATCTTTTTTAAAAACAACAACAAATATTAAACCAAAGGGTTTCAGAGACTACATATATTTGTGTTAACTATGTATTATATATACTAGTAAACCTAGTAAACCTTACTAGTAAACCTTCAAAAAAGACATTGTAATGACTTTTAAAATGGAAAAAATGATGCTGATATTTTTTATTAATATTTAAAGTAATTTTAAGTATGTTAGCATATGGCATTTGAACCGGGGGTCTTTTGATTACAAAAAAATAGCACGCACGGGACAAACTGTAGTGGCCACAAGAACAGCTGACCGACAGAAGTGTTTGTCATTTAATAAACACAGCAACCCACAAAATGTTGAGTTAAGGGCTCGCTCTGGTTGTCAGGAAAAGATTTGTTCATCTATGGATTTTCCTCGTTTTTAAACATGTTTCTCATGTGTTTCTGTTGTAGCAGTATGTTGGTTGTATATTTGAGCACTTAAAGAGGAAAACTTCACATTATTTTAAGTGTTTTAAGTGGCTCACATGCCCAGAAAGTGTGAGCACCCCTGATTTAGAGGTTCTCTGGTATTGTGAGCTTCAGTCCCGCTGTGTCTGGATGACGGCCGCTTCCACAGTGTTTCCTTCGCTCTCTGACCGTGTTTGAAGGCTCGCTGTCTCACATTAACCAGAGAGGGCAAAATTAAAAACAAGAATAAAATCAGGGGACCTTTTTTTTTTCTACAACTGTCTCGATGAAAATAAGAAAAACCACATAAAGATCAGGAGGCCTGAGCAGGCTTTCTCTCCATACCGCAGGTGATTTCTGTCTGGCTGTCACCTCGTCACCTGGTAGCCGGCATAGCAAGCATGACCACTCCAGCACCAAAGGCCCTGCGACAAACTGTCGCCCAACAGTGACTGGGACAGATCGATCCACCATATTGGATGTGTATTCTACCCACTGTCACTGAAAAGGTCATGTGCCCAAAGTTGAGTCCCTGATTGGTTGACGCAATGCGGCGACCTCCCCAGAGTTTAGATTTTCTTTTCACACTTAATTCACGCTGCACCGCTCAAATCGCACTGTTGCCAAACCTTCATGCTGCACTGGTAGTCAAATTGTGCAGCTGGACCTCAGATTGTGTCTATACCATTGACTTAACATTGAAAATGGCCGCATCCGCAGTGCGAATGGCGTTAGAAGTGAGTGCACCTTAAGGCTATGACCCCACCCCTCACCCCTTAACCCCACTCGCTATCTACTAAAAAAAATGATATATAGTGCGGGACTGTCTATTGGGTCTGGATTTTAAAAGCAATTCTAATCCTATGTTACTCTCTTTTTAATAGTGAATATGAGGTCCCAGATTTCCTAAAGTAAAAACAAAAAAATATGAATATTTTATGAAGAATGTGTTCAAACGTGATGCATTGAGGCATCCATTTGCCAATCTTGTGAGGATCAATGTACACTGTTTTCTTTGCAGATACTTCTGGGAAATTTCTAGTGGGACAGTAAAATAGAGCTAAAGCTACCAGCCAATGTGGCCAGGTAATCTAAGTCATGTGATTATGATTCTACCTCTGGACAGTAAGAAAATAACAAAATGAGGATTTTCAGTCAGAAGCCCTTTCCTTCTTATTGAGTGTGAACACTACAGGCCTGCTAAACATGCATTTTTGAGTGTGTCCAAGGCCCAGTATGGAAACAGTCTTTGTTTGCACATAACATGCTTTCATGGGGGAAAAAAATGGAGAATGGAAATGCTAGAAGTAGGAGGTAAAGGTGAGTCAAGATGTGCCTTTCCCTCCTACTTATTCCAATCATCAACCTCCTCTCTGATGAACCAATTAGGTATACTAGATCTGCCTCCCAGGGGGTCATTTACGTGATTGACTAAAGTGAGAAAGATTTTTTTTTGTCCATCAATAATGGCCCAATCAGCCCCCTAAGGGGTTTCCAGGCTCCGCACTGACACTGAAAACTGTTTCAGTCAGCTTGCATGCACAGCAAAGTACGATGCATTCATCATAGCACAATATTATCAATTTAAAATAACTTCATACAATGTTCTCATAAAAAGGAAGTTTAATATTCTATCATTTGTATGACATTTACAATTAAGAGTTTTTCCTTTTTTGTGTTTTTTATTAACTTTAACTGAGTTATTCATGGAACTTTTAAAGAGATCTTTAAAGTAATAGCAGCTTATATCAACAGGAGGGTTAACAGACAGTGTATGAAAAGGATAAATCACATTTTTGTTTTCTGTATTAGAGGTATAACTATACAAGCCAGTTGAAATAACCTTGACCAGTTTGTATATTTTCCGGCCTTTTGAAAAATTCCAAACTCATGAAGATTGAAAACACACGTATTACTGTTTTAAATTCAACCTTGGTAAACAGTCGAGGCCCAATTATCAAGAGACAGTATTTCACTCCCCTCCACTAAAGTAACATGACCCCAAAAGTGGCTTTTATGTTCTGCGGTGACTGACTGACAAATGTTTGTCCGGCATTTACTCTTAACAATATTTCCAAAGACCTTTTATTGAAATGAAGACTTCACCTGTGGGTCACATTTTTATCTATTTCTTTGGCAAAGAAAGAAATCTAAAAAAAAAAAACAATTTATATCAGGATTTTGAAATGTCTATCAAGTCCACATAACTTTCCTAACCACAGGTTGGTGCAGTTAAGATAATAAAGGTGTTTTTGGTGCAGGAAGTTTTCCTGCTCAAAGACAGGGAGCTTTAGAGATATGCAGTACATATGTGGACAGAACATTTTCTACAGATACTTTGAAATAAAAACTAAATTACAGAAAGTATGATAAAATCTTGAGACTCTCAAGTAAATATATATATATATATATATATATATATATATATATATATATATATATATATATTACATCAAACAGTTTAAAGCAAAGTATGCCAAACACAGGTAAAATGAAATTTCCTTTTTACATTTATGGAATTGCAACCTGGGAAGTTTAGGATTTAACCGTTTAAATGTGGAGCCGTCGCCAGCGACAGAAAATAAAGTTTTCGTTTAACTAACTAACTAACTCTTTATAAGCTGTCAATATGTTATGGTAGTTCAATGATTGTGTCTCACTTTCTGGTGGTCACGATGACTCTCTGACTGTTTAGGCAAACAATGTGATTCTGCTGCAGAGAAAAGCAGCTTTTCATTTTGAGTTTGCACTGATATGCAGTACCAATTTTCAGATTGGCTGGTTTATGTTGCTTGCGTAAGCACTTTACTACTGTAAGTTGTTGTATATCAGCGCAAACTTGCTTTACTCTGCTTCAGAATCAGCTGAAATTATGTTAGCTGAAAAAACGGTTGAAGAGTTACGGTAGTCGATGACTGTCAACGCTCTGGGGTGAAAGGGGTAAACCAGATACAGGTGGAGTGAGATCCCACTGAGCGGCTTTGGTTCAACTTTGTAAACAGCCATGGTTTTTCTAATTGTGCTAGAGCATGGGAAAAAGTCACACGTACGTGTTTGCATCCAACCACGAGCTCAACATAAGGTTTGATCTGCCTTTTGTGATTCAAACCATGATGCAGTGGAAGTGGTTAAGACAATAAGACAAATGAAAAAAAAACATCAACACAAGCAACACAATAGATTAAATCAAAGGGGAAAGTGGTAGTTTAGTAGCTGTTGTTTTTTCAGTTTATCAGAAAGGATAAACGTGTAACAAAGAACTTCTACACTGAAGCAAGGAAAGAGTGCAGTTGCTCCAGCAGAAAACAATTTCACGCACTTTAAATTACAGACCCATAAGTTCGACTCCAAGCTGTTCATTTGTGATGCAATTGTGGTTTACTTGTGCTGTTTTTGTTTGCTTTTCTATGTCAGAATGGTAGAGAATAGTGGTAAAGCAACAGACAGCAGGGAGTCACAAATTAGTGGGATTCATTGAGTATGGCCCTTGATCAGAAGCATGTATACCTTCTAACTAAAGCCTGTGTGACTTTAAAATTAGCATTAGACATCCTTCTTTTAAAACGACTTCAATTAGCTGACTTTTTTTATATATTTACATACTTAAGTACAACTTCCTATAAAATGTGCACAAGTTGTGCAATGATGAATGACCAAACTCACAATTGTAGCTAAATTCACACTGCCCTCAGCAATGTGCGCTCAAGCGGCCACTTCTAAAGAAAACATGCATTTTAGCTACTGCGCTCAAAAGTCTTCAGTTCATGCGTCGCTACGCAAGTTTCAGTGGCTATTTTTGGGCTCTACATACAAAACGTGTGGCCACTAAACGCACATTGAAAGTTAAACCAGGCCAAGCTTTGACCAGTCAGGGACTCGGATTTGGTACTTTCCGTTTAAACATTTATCATGGAGAAGAAATTCCTAATTGCAGTGAACAGCATGAGTTAAACGCACGTTCAAACACATTCTTGAACGCACGTCAAATGCCTGGTGTGTATGTAACTTCAGGTGTGACTTCATGACTTACAGCTATACAATTCAAGAAACCCTTAATGTTCAAGGACCATCTTTCATGTAAAAAAAATAAAAATCGAAAACATTTTTTTTTTGTAGTTAGCATTTCAAAATATCCCTGTGTATTTTTGTTTTTTATATTTTTTATTTTTGTCTGACAGGGTCACGTGAGGTGGAACTGTGGAGCAGGTGACCGCGCTGCGTCGGGCATTTAATGGCGACGCACACGCCTCGTTCAAAAAAGAAGCAGCGGTGAGACACAAACTTTATTAGCGCATGTGTAAAGCGTGCCTGCCTACCTGTGTGCAACTGAATATCCATAGCTCTACTGTTGAAGAGGCAGCCGGTAAGAAGTGGCTTTTTTTAAGTGTTAAAACGGCCGCGATCGCTTATTTTCTCGTTCACTTGACGTGTTGTGGGGATTAGATGAGCGCTTCGCGAACGTTCGTGCGTACTCCACGGACCTGTCGGAATTTCGTGTTTATGGGCTCAGGATGTTAAGCTCACGGGTGTACTTTGGAAACTCTCCTTTTAATAATTGTGTAAATATATGGTGTGAAGGATGATTAAAAGGGTAGTTGCTCTTTGTTAAAAACATGATTTTAAAGGAAGTGAATTCACTGCAAAATAAAATTGTTAAAAATGATATACCAGTAATTAGAGCACTTTATAGTCCTTAAAGTTATTATTAATTAAAATGGTTGTTATTGTGAACGTGGAACTTGAATTTGTTAATATTTATTGTTGTCATTATATGTGTTTTAAGGTTTTTACCTATTGACTGCTGATCGATTAAATAAAGATTTGGAAAATTATCTAAAGTGGCAGTCTGAGTAAATCGACCTTCAACCATGGATGTTCAGCCCTTTTCAAGTGTGGGAAAAGCACATTAAAAAATTAGGATACACTTGACAGTTGTATTCTTTAACAGTGTGTTTACCTTGCAAAGAAAGCTGACATTGAAACCAAACGTCTGGGCATTTCTTGATCCAGCATTCATGTAATTACCAACCAGCAACACTAATTCCAGGAACTTGCTGAAGCTGTCACTCTTCTTAACCTCCTCGCAGGCGAACGTCACATTCATGATGTCAGGCCGTATGTTGCTCACCTGTTCCTCAAAGGTTAGCTTAAACAAAATGCCGTTGAGACGGGGTCGTAGCAGCTTCACTGAACTCATCTGAAGGTTGAGGAAAAAATATAAAAAACACAACAGTTATACTTCAACACTTTTTTTTAAACTTTGGTTAAACAAGTAGGCAATTCACTACACACATAACTCTGTTTAAGACACCTCTTTTTGTTTCCACCATAAAAATACAGGTATTAAGTTAGCTTCTATTGCAAAAATGGCTTAGTTAAAAATAAACTATATTCAATAATTAAGCTGCTGTAGCTGAGTAACATTTTGAACCCTAAAATCCCCCAAAAGTCGGAAATTATTGTGTGAACAATCGTTTGAGCAAGCAAGCAAAGACACAGAAGAAATCCAGTGTTGTATCCCAAGCGTAATTACTGCAGTAACTAATGAACTGAAACTCTTCTACCGCCTTCAGCAAATGGGATTTACCCATTTACTTTAATTTTCCTCTTATGGAGTTTCCCATTTAACAGATTTGTTAGAAATGATATAACAGCCCCAAACCATATTTGCAGGCCTTGGATTAGAGTCACTGAAGGCAGGCAGAGAGGGATGGCGGATAGATGAATAAATCAGAATTAGAGAAACTAATACACAGTAAATGGAAAACACACAGATCCACCAAAAATCGTTTTACCTCCAATCACTTTAACACATTCAAAGTTCGCACACAGACAGACAAGCATTCCACCCTTCCCACACCTTTTCCTTCTCATTTGTTTACAATGAGAGGAAATTATGTTTAAAGTAAGCATGTTGGTGACAGCTCTGGCAGAGAAGAGCTCGCTTATTTCCCATGGGAGACAAGTATCTGCAATGACGAGCTGCTACATCAATGTGGAGGAACGAGATCAAAACATCGTTGGGATCGAGACAGAAACTGCCACCTTTGCCTTAATACATCCTTTAGAAGACAAAAAGTAGAACGCACAGATACATTAAGTGAAATAAAGGCGTGACTGAGCATGTCTCCAACCCTTGGATGTGATTGAACATGTATTTCATGAAAACATAACATGTGCGTCTATGATCTTGTTTTCATCTGTTACGGTAACATTTGATCTTGAAGTTGCCTGGAGGGAAGACGATTTACTCGGTAAGGAGTTGGCAGGAGCTGTTGATTAAGAGTTAATTACCGCTGTAACAAAAGGTTGGAGCAGCTTGCTCATGTAGTTCTCCTGTCTAACAACAGATTACCAGTGAAAAAGTTTCCCTGTGCCAATTCATTCAGCCTTATTAGTATGTGTACCCCCAGTAGACGCCGAGTAAAGCAAAAACTGTTTATTTCTCCATTTTAACATATTTGCAACACAAAATATATACCCAAACAAGTTTGGGTAAATAAGAATGTAGTCTGAAATCTTAATTTAAAATAACTATCCACTAAAAAGCAATACTTGTGTAAATTAGCCTAATATGTCAAGTATATATTAGTAACACAAACTGTGTCTTACTGTATATATTTTTTAGTATAAAGGTGGTTAGGGTAAAGACCCACTACGATGACAATTGTGTTTTTGGTGTTTTTAATCAAACTTGTGGCATTTTTTTCATGATGGACGACATATATAGAGAAAGTAAGCTCAGAATTGCATTTCTGGGTATTTCTTTATTCAAATTGATGTGAATGAGGTGCCTTTGAGAAAATGCAGTTTAAATTAGATAGGTAAAAATGCAACGTGCAGGTCATCAGCTCTATGTTCCACTCCATTATGATGCATCCACTTGCTGACAAATTGATCTATGCCATCTGGCTCAAAACTGTACAGCTGGATAGCTCTACTGGTAATGTTAGTTTGGTGTTGTAAAGGGCTGTAAACTAACAGGGGAACATGTAAATAGACGGATGACAGGAAGTGGAGACAGGCTTACCCCATGCCAACAGTCCTGTCAACAACTAAGAAGCAAATTTCTCATGAGCTGCTGCTGCTCTGCAGAAACTGTCCTAGAAAATGGTACAGGTTTTTGATTTAGGCTAAAAACAGCATAGCCATAATTAAAAGACGACTGGGAATGATTTATATTAGATCAATAGATGATCAGAGTGGGACTTTAAAGATAAAAATACAGAAAAACAAGAATTATTCAATAGAAAAAAATCAGTAGTGGAAAGCACTTGTTACTAAGATGCAGTTACCAAGCTGCCTAAATGAGGTCAAGTGAGTAAACCTTTCCAAAGTTTACAATATGTTATTTTGAGCAAAATGTATTCCAAAACTGCTGAAGACAAAACTTTGGATCTTCATGACAAATTGATTAGAGAACTGGGATATATCACAAGGCTGGATGAGTACAGCCGCATACTTTTTCAAAGACCTATAATACACACAGCATTCAGTGCCTTAGGCTATGATTTTATTATGAGACAACGTTGACAGCTCATGTCAAAGTGCAACATGGACTTGATGTTCTTGATGCAGAGTCCTCATCAAAACTGTTAAATATTCGTGGCTCAAGATAAATCCTTTCTCTTTGAGAAAAAAAATGTAGATTTAAGATTGTCAATTTTCTACTTCCTTTGTTGAAGTGGGTTTTTTTTTTTAGCTTTTCTATAAATATTTTATGTAAAGAAAATATGCAAATATTATCTTTAAAATTATAGAAATCTTTGTATCCATCTTTGAGGTGCCTGACCAACTAAACCAGCATAAACTAAGGGAAGCAATAAAGGAAAAAATAACTGCTAAGTGTTTAACCAAGACAGAGTAAAGTATGCTTGTGTGTCAATTATACTCACCACAATGCCAAACTGCTCTGACTCCACCAGTTCTTCATATTCACCCTTTAGTTCCGCAAGAGCGTTCAGTTCTTTCTGCTCAGGCAGGTTTTTAATCAGGTTCTACAAATGGAAAGAAAAACAACAAACAGGAAGCTAATGTTAATGCAACTCTTTCTTTTTATGCATAGCAGCATACCAACAAAAAGAAAAACAAAAAAAGGGGGGAGAGAAAAAGAGAACATCTAATGGGATAGGATAGCCACCCTGATTGATTATTGACTGGTAAATAAAGATTGAGTATGTTAACCAGTTTACCTGGGAAAAATAAAAACACAAGGGTCCTCTAGTCTTCTAGTCAAAATGACATTGCACCCCTGGAAGACAGCATCTTTAAAAAAAATAGTCCCTGCAAATAATCCTAGCTTTATGTTTGCAAAGAATTGGTCACCCCTGAGCTTTAACATCTATTGAGATTTTAGATATCACATGTGATGTTATTCACAACCAGTTACTTTTATATTTTTACCTGAGCTCAAACCAGTTTCTAACAGCTACACAGCTCTACCTAAATAAAAACGTGTGTCAAAATGTGTGAATGATGCAATTCTGGGTATCAGTGTGTCTATTGACATTTGATAAATGCATAGCATTCTTCTGGAAATATTGTTGTTCATGTGTTCAAAATAGCAGTAAACATCACTTGGCAAATGCATACTCGAAAACTCATCATAGTCTCTTTGATGCAAGACATCGTGTTATTTATTCCACAAAAGGTGCATCCCATAAACACAGAGGCCCCATTCGCTTTATTTTGTACAATGGTAAAATACATGAGTCAAATGCTACATCTTCATTTGGACAGGTTTAAAGCGACTTTAAGTCAAATTTGATGCGCTTCCACTAAGTAGAGTACTGCAATGAGGCTTTGACATTTTTAGCATTTCCTTGCCTGAAACCAAATCCGAGCTGAAGTCACAGTTTACAGACAATAACCCATGGACCGGTGGACTAGGGTATGCTTGGTTGTTGGAAACAGCGAAAAGCAGTGGTCCATGGGAACGCTTTGCCTACCCAACTACAATGAGGTGAGATGTTACTCAGGTGTATTTCAAGTGCATTGAGTATCATTGAATTTATTGGAACAAAGACTAATGGAATAACGACTAATGGAATAACGACTAATGGAAATGCAGTTAAAATGTCTTCACTCTGTGTAGAGCAAAAACCTGCCACATAACTTCATATTGTTGGTAACTCTCTTAAAGAATGGAATTTGCAGTTCTTTTGTGCTGAGTGCAGTGTCTTATTGCCACATAAAAATCACAAAACAGTGTGTTAAAAATAACACATACATGTAGTATTTGAAGGATTAAATGTTTCTTTTTTTCTAAACAAACAAATGGTTTTGGAACATAATAAAGCCACGGTTATATGTAAAAAAATATTACACATTTATACATTTAAGCTAAGATTTTAAGATTTAAATAAGCCCTGGATAAACCCCACTGCTTCCACTGGGTCTTTCCAAAAAAATAAAGACTGACTATACTGTAAGATCTTTGGTCATTTGTATGTCCATCTATCCTCAACACATCAATTCGTCCATCCATCCATCTCACTGAACATTTTATTTTATTGTAAAAAAAAAACAACTTTTTTTGACCACCAGTTATTAATGAAGAAACATTGTGTTTTGAAATAATACAGTTAAATACAGCTTTTTTGAGTTGTTGTGTGGTTTGTGAGCAACTCAGTAGGAACAGTGTGAAGCAGCGGACCATGGAGCAGTGAATGTTACAGAACAGCTGGCACTATTTTGCTTTTTGGCTGCTCCGATTTGGGGTCATCACAGTGAATCATCGCCTTCCATCTAACCACTGTTGATAGAAACTCATCATAAAAATAGTGTATTACTTAAACAAATTACTTTTTGAAGTAACAAAGTAGTTTTAGTAGTAGTAGTGTTTTGTCATATTTACTCCGTATATTACTTTAGTTCCTACCCTAAATGTATTCATTTAAAACAGCAAGACCATGTGGCATTAACAGATGGCGAAATATCACCAAAAAGTTTGGATTTAATGCTTGTGGTCAATCACTTTAAAGCTTTTTCAAATTGATTTGCCATTTAAATTACTGAGCCAAATGTGCTTTTACTTTCATAGACGTACCATCATTTCTGCATTGTATCCGCCAGTTACACTGTCTTTTTGAACTTATGTCATATATAAGCTGCACCGAACTATAAGAGGCATTAAGCGAGACAAAGAGATAAGGTTAAGTCCATAACTTAGTTAAGACTTGATCGATTGTGTTCACATAAACTCTGGAACCTGTTAGTAACATGCTACACATTAGCCATGTTAGCTTTTCACAATACCTGTAACTCCTAGCATACAAAAACAGACTGATAGCACTAAAACAAACATTACTACTACTAGGAATAAGCCAACTTCTAACCTTTTTTGAAACACATAAAAAAATAAAACTGACACTGCTTCACATTAGCCGCGTTAACGACTTCACAATAAAACTAAACCAAACATTTTGACATTTTTTAAAAATTCGTAAAATCCCTTTGACTTCAGTAAACACAAGCAGCATTTACCTTTATAAAGCACCCTGGTTTATAAAATGGACTGTCCTTTTTTGAAAAAAATTATAGTGCAGAAAAATCAAACAACAATTTTGTTTCTCAATTGTGTTGCTGTTTGGTGACACATAGCTCTTATTTCTTTGATCTTAATACTTACAAATCAAATATCAAATAGAAGCTATCCTCTTTTCTCCAAAGCAAAACATATTTTTGTGAACAGTCTAAACCAGGGATGTTCATTACGTCAATCGAAGGACATCAAGGTAGATCGCAGACCATGAAAACAAAATAAACAAAAAAAAAATGAAAAACATGTTCAACAAGAAATCTTTCTCACCATGAAGTACATCACTTGATTGACATGCAGAACAACCAATCAAACATCCTCTGATACATATGTTACTGCACATCCTGAGGGCACATCCTGTCTGCCATAGGAGAGCTTCTGCTGGCAAAGCTGTGCGCTGGTTCCCCGCCAGAAGACCACTTCAGCCAACAGGAGTGTTTAGTGAGACCCAGGCCGGCCCGCGTGCCTCATCGTTTGGAATGAGATGAGACACCCCCGTTCCCCCACGGTTTGCCATGTTTCCCACCTGGGGGATCCGAGCCCACTCAGGCAGGAGTGTCCTCCTGGAACATGTGCTTCTCGAGCCCTGTCCGTGGGTCAGGGACCGCCATTCGCTCAGCCATGGATAAGCCAGCTATGCTTTAGAAATGTCATGCTCCCCACATAACACAGTTTACAGCAGAGCATGAAACGCAATTGTTGCTGCTTTCTGCTCTATAATAAAACACCTTATCTGTTCTAATTATGCATTACGACAAAAACTATTATCAATACACAAGAAAAAACTCTCTCATCACAAAGATGTGTGTACTCTTACTGCAGTTTTTGAGTTGTTAGTACATATTCAGCATTTTGGACTGAAGATGCCTTAGAAGTTGTCAACTTTGAAGTTGAATAAAGTGACTCTGGTGCATATTTCCTGGCCTTTAGCTTGCATAATAAAAAAGTGTGAGCAGTGGTATTGTAAAGTAAGGATTTATTTTATAAAACAATAATCTCAAGTAATCTGGAAGTTGAAGTAAAGTTGGACAACACAGCTTCTATCTCTACCGTCCTTACTCACATCAACCAACCTCAGGTCCTCCTTCACTGCATCCATGAAGCTCCTCTTTGGTCTTCCTCCAGGCTACAGCACAGCTGCCACTAATCAGTAATTATCTCTGTCTTTATCTGCAGTCATATGCTGAGGCCCTGGAGACCTCTCAGAAGCCTGGAGCCAGCTGGAAAGCCACTCAATCACTTGCTAATAACAATTTGATGAAAACAATATTTATTAGAAAAACTGCACTTCCTGCTAAAGTAAATGTGTGAATGCTAACAGGTCCAGCTGGCCACCAATTACATCAAAGACTGCTATAAGAATAAGAAAAGGTAAAAGCCAACTAATTCGGAAGAATGCTTAAATAACTTCCTAATGCTACATCAATCAGCTGAAAATATTGAAGAAAGCTAATGACTGAAAAAGTGTATTAGTCAAATAAACTTTAATATGGAACTAACTCTTTAACACCAGACATGTTGCTCAACGGGCTTAAACCAACAATCAAATAGTCCACTTTTTGTTAAAAAATCATCTAAACCGAAAAAGAATAACAAGAATAAAGTACTAAAAATCTATTTAATATTCATTTATTTTTTAAGTGCTCATGTTTTAAATGGGATAATGCATGAAGTTGCTAAATATGTTGGTAGGAAACTGGCTAATCTGTGTTCACATTCAATTATTTTCAGACAAACAAACAGGCAAACATATTAGTGCTGTAGATGCTTTGACAGAAGGCCTTTGGGATGGGGTAAAAGTTGGCAGACCTACAAATTAAAAAAAGAAAAATGTGTGTGTTCTGATTGGTCAAAAGTTGTTCAAAACTGCTCAGTCCCAGCAAAAGACCTTGGTTTACTCTCCTCCCTTTCATTTTGAATCAACCATAGCTCTAATTTGTTTCAGTGAAGTTTTTAGCCTATTTTGTCTCTTGTCTCTTAAAGTCAAGTTTGAAACTTTTTAACTTTTTACTGAAAATATTTTTAATAAGGTTTGTGTGTGCTTTTGAAACACTACGGATTACATCAGTTTTGCATTTCAGCCTCGCTTCATAAAACCTCAACATCAAGAGGAAAAAACAAAACCAAAACTATTTCTTACATCCTGTAGGAACAGAAGAAGAAGCTGATTGAAGCTTCTTTGTCACACTAACAAGCTTTTTCCAACGACATTGTTTTTGTCTGCTCCTGATTCACAACGATTTGAATAAAGAGATCCTCAGAAACACAATTGTAAGGTTAATTTTATCTTTTGTTCAACAATATTTATCCATATTTTAGATATTTTTTTTAATTAGAAGGCTAATATAAAACTTTAAATATGCACTCAACAAAGACTAAAATTTGACTGATTTATTAACAGCTAAATTAACTCACAAATAAAACTTCAGTTCCTCCTTCAAATATGGCAGCCACTGAAGGCACACTGTAATGCTCACAGTTTGTTCTTTACTGTGAAATTTGCATTTTGAGGCCAATTACCAGATATGTTAGGTACCTTCAAATAGCTGACCTTATGCTACAAAATGCATGTCACCTTGCAATTGCCTAAGAAATACATTGAGCCGATTTGCCATTAATATGCTGATGAATTTCTTTTGCAGAAGCAAAAGAAAGAGAAAAGACACGACGCAGCTGGTGGTTGTGAGGTTGAAGATTAAGATGGAGATGAGGGAGATAATGGAGGAGGCTGTGTTTTCTGTAAATGTTAATTGTTTATATGAAGGTCACCGAAGTTAATAACATTGACCAGAGTAACTCCCCCGCCCCTTTTGTTTTCTTTGAGGAGAAGAAGAGAATGAGGTGCCCTTTCCTAGTTTTTGCTTTTCTTCCTTGCTCATTAACTGCTCAAATTTATCCAGGAGGGGATTGGCTGCCACTGAATCACATGATCACACAGGAGTTTACATAGGTGCTTCTTGGGCACCGATTAACCAGAATGTGGATTTCTGCCAAAGTCACAGTCTACAAAAACAAATTCTAAAGTTCTAACAAAACCCACTAATGATAGTATCTTGCCTGCCCCTCAGGGGAAACTCAAATGTTAAAAGCCACTCTACTTTAAGGAAGATGAAGCCAATAGATCAAATTATACTCTTCCAAAAGTTTCAATTAATGTCTACAGCATTGGCATCTTCATAATCCAAGCTTTTGATCATATAAGCAACAGGATAAAATAAAGTACAGGATTTTTTAAAACTTCACTAAGGCTTAATGGCAGAAGACATTCTTTATCACCTCATTCCTGTTTGCTGCTCTCATGTTGTTAATTGTTTAAAACATTCACTAAATAAACCCTTGCAGTCGGTGTTTAAACAGGTTAGAACATCAACATAAATGTGGTGATGCAGAAGCAAAAGCCTTTTTTTCCTCCTTTTGAAATCTTGGCTTTCCATGCATTTGGAGCTGTTTTATCTAAAGTCAGTGTGTAAAAATCATGGTTCATATCAATCTGAAAGGCTCAGCTTTTTAAGATTTTTATTTGTGCGAGGAACATTTAAAAACCACAAAAAGGGAGAGAAATTATACATAAAATAAAAAATGTCCATATTTGGCCCCTTAAACTAAACCACATCACTGCACAAAAAAGGCAATTTGTTTGCTTTAACAGTTGAGGGGGAAATTATACATTTACTTGGAAAATAATAAAGAATATATTTGCAAATCATAACTTTGTTCACAATACATAAATCAAAAAATAAGTAAGGTCACCAAAGTTTTATCTGTGCTTGTATGTGCATAAAATGGAAATTCTTGAGGTCTGATAAAATGTCCAATCAATAAAAACAATATAATAAGACACTGAATGCCACTAAAAACAAGGAAAGACAAAAAGAAAAGACATGGTAATGGAAAAGCAAAATCACCTCTTCCTAATCCTTCCATTTGTCTGTCATCTTGCGAATTATCCAAAGCTCAGTAGAAACTCACACAAATACAGTGTGCAGTGATGTGGGAGAGTGGGTGATGATGCTGGATGATGCTCAAAACACAAGACTAGACAGACTAAGCTATTTGGCAGACATTACTTAAAATATGATAGAACTACACGGCAATTATGTCGTTGAGTAAAAGATCAGGTTTTAAAGATTCTAAATAAATAAATAAACTGCATTGTTTAGATTTTTGTTGTTATATATATATATATTTACGTTTTTATTTATTATTTTATTTATTATTACATTTATTTTTAAGAAACATTCATCAGTCAAATGTTTGACCCCATTTAGTAAAAATGAATCAATTCATCATTTTTCCTGTCAAAACTAAAATGTTTCTGTTGTTCTTTTTAGCTGGTAAAACATCTGAAATCACAGAAATTAAATAATTTGCTGCTGGATGCTGTGAGTGAGACTGGATGCCCCTGACATGTGACTTGCATTCAGTGTGAAGACTTCTTAAGACACACCTGACAAAAGAGTAAAGGTGCATTCACATTGAATGCAATTCATGCGGCCAATTGGAGTGGCCTGCCACTCTCTCGCTGCGCCACAAATTCACTGCTCGCCACGTGGCCAGATGTGTTCCCTAAGCTTGCCGCCTCGTTCGCGTGTGGGAGGAGCTAGTAACTAATGTTGTTCTTCATGTAGATTTCAGGTCATCAAAAATAAATGAACAAATACATAAACCATCTACTCACAAAGAAAGTCAAATTCAGTCATCAAAAAATAAACACTCCTTGGAACAAATCTGTACTTGTGGCGACAGCGATTTGTCCTGTGCTTATAAAATTACCAATCCAGATGTAACCTGGTTCAAATCTCAGTATTGTTGTGTTTTACTTTTTAAGTTTATATTGGCATTTTATTCAGCATAAAGAACATTAAAAAAAAAAACATTTCTATGAACATCTTTTTAAAACAAACAAGAAAATTTAAACTAAAGGTTTCATGGATTACTTGTATTTGTGTTAACTATGTAAATTACAAATAAAAAAATAAAAGAAAATTCATGACTCTAAAATATGCATTCCAATGACGTTTTAAATCGAAAAATGTATCCTGATGTTTTTTTTCAATTCATATTTATAATAATGTGTGTTAAGTAATTTAGCAGAAAAAAGGAAAAAAAAAGATTCAACAAACTAGGAAAGCTGGGTGCGGGATTTGAACCCGGCTTCTTTCTACAAGCGTGTGGACTAACCACAGTAACCACAAGAGGAAATGACTGTCAGACTGGTTTGTCACTTTATAAAGACAGCTACCCACAAAATGATAAGTGAAAGGCTTGCTCGGGTTGTCATGAAAGGATTTGTTCATCCATGGATTTTTTATAGTTTTTAAACAGGAATTATGTGTTTTTGCTGAAACAGCAACTTTAAAATTAAAACTTCACATTATTTTATGTGTTTTAAGTGGCTCACATGCAAAAAAGTGTGAGCACCCCCTGATTTAGAGGTTCTCTGGGTAAAGTGAGCTTCAGTCCCGCTGTGTCTGAATGACGGCCACTTCTGCTGTGTTTCCATCTCTCTCTGACCGTGTTTGAAGCAGACTGCCGTCCCACAGTAGGCGAGAGGGGTTCAGGAAACCCGCTGTCCCGAAAGGGATACACCAGGTTAAAAAAACTAATGGAAGTTCAGAAATCCGATCCACCATATTGGATGTGTGTTCTACCCGCTGTCACTAAAATCATCACGTGCCCAAAGTTGAGTCCCTGATTGGTTGACACACATATAGCGATCTCCCCAGAGTTTAGATTTTTTTTTACTCTGGCTCACTGAACCCACTGCTGAATTTACACCGTGTCACTCAATTCGATCTGTTTCTAGACTTTCGCGCCATACCGGCAGCTCTAAACCATTGACTTTAAACCATTGACTTTACATTGCAACTGGTCCTCTCCACCTCCACCTTGCGCTCGGCGTGTAAGCACCTTTACACTCGTAGGTCCGTGTTTCAAAATGGGTTGGTGGGTAACTGACATCACAGCAGATCGCTTGCACCCTTTGTATATGGGCCGGTCCCGCCCGGAGTGTCGGAAAATATGGAAAATAAGTAAACCAGAAAGTTGTTCTGAAGTTTTTCATCGAGGTTTGTATTTTTTCCAGATTATCCAGTTTACTGAAGAAAGTCCAGTGTGTGAAGACTAGAAGCAGTTAAGAAGGTAAAAGATTGTCAAAGTAATACAGAGATCCAGGTTATGGTTGAGTAAACATTTGTACAGGATGACAGTATCTGCGGGGCTTTTACTTCCATACTTTGATCTCCTCTGCTGTCAGCCAGGTTCCTGTGAATCAAGTTCACAGTATCAAAGCCTTCAGGAAGACATGCCAAGGTAACACTGGATGGTGTTGTAAATGCATGGAGCATCCGCTTCACAAACCATCACCAGTACTGGATATACTTTGTGTGGTGCTTTAGCTTTAACTTAGTTTAAAGCTATTAAACGCTGAATGATAATGCAAAAAAAAAGATCTGATGACCAAATATATATATATATATATATATATATATATATATATATATATATATATAATATATTTGTAGCATTTTTGTCACAAGTCTTCTCCAATAAAGTGCTCAGACAGAAGGGAGAAATGAATTCCCTACAGTAATCTTCAAACAATGAATCAAACATAACTAAACACTAAAAATATAGCCTGAGACATGCAGTTTATAAAAAGCTCAAACAATAAAGTCTTACATGAATTGGGTTAAATAAAGCAGAAATAACGAACGATCAGCTGATTCCTAAAAGAAGACCTGAATAAAGTGCTGTAATAAAAACAGAAACAAATTTAATTCTGAAATGCCTATTTTGTATTACTTTCTCATAGAACCAGTTTCTCTTCATGTTTAGAATCTTCGTAATTCCATTTTGACTTTAGCCTGAACCTTCTGACTTTCTATAAATTCTCCTTTTTAAATAATAAAGTCCAAAAATGTAATTCTTGAAATTGACTTTTTTTTTGGTTTTGGTTTTTTGTTACAACCCAAGGAGATATCCTTTTCAAATTTGAGTGGAAGCCCTTTTGAAAGCAAAGCTGAAGCCACGGGCAGTTTACAAAGTTGTCATTAAGGGTTTGTTCCGCCATCAGGTCAACCGTGTTCGCTTAAACATGAAACACTTTAACTTCATAACTAAAATACATGCTTTTATAGTCTATTATTGAAAAAAAATCTCTACAGCTATGTTTTATATTCATGACTGCACTAAGGGTAAACGTGGGTGTGATCTTTTCATTAGGGAGTAATCATCAAAAATCTTCAGCTCTACATTTGACATGCTCAAATTCTTCAAGAAAAAAAACAAAAAAACAAAACAAAGTAAGGCATTGCACACTGTAAACTATATGACACAAATTGTTTTTACACATTCAAGTAGTTTTAGTAGGTTTTAATTTTTTTATCCTTATCTTTGCTCTACAACTTTCCAGGTTTTTTTTCAAAATCAGCAGTCAAGATTTTTTTGTTATAAGGAGCTAAGACCTCGAAATACAATTTTTTAAAATTAAAATGAGTCAAAATCCTTTTGCTCCATACTTTTGAAAATAAAAGTAAAATAAAAAAAATTGATTTAAGACTCCAAATGAAACCCCAAATTGTAATGTAATGTCTGGTTCAACTTTAAAAAAACGATTTTGTCTTTTAATAAATGGTGACAAGTACGATTGTTGTCATTTTGGAAACTAAATTCAGATTTGTGTTCTAAGAACAAAAGTTAGTTTTATATTTCATGAGGATTTATTAAAACTTGTAAAAAAGAGTTTACGTTTATTTTGTTCACATTTTCTTCAAAAATGAATCATCCCCACTCATTGTCCCACTCATTACACTTTGTTTTTCTTCACTTTAATTAAAATGAACTACAATTAGGTCCATACAAATGTACAAAATACAAATCATTTGCTTAGAAAGTAGCAAAAATACTTATTAGTTTAAATACCACATTCAACTTGAATTAATTCTACCAAACAGTTAGCTTTTTGAGCTTATGTTTCCCTTTTTGAATGTTTGCGTGGAATTCCTTGTTTCTAGATATTGATATGGTATTATTAAGATTTCTTTTTGAGTAAAGATGACTTGCTGTATGCGTAGATTGTTTGACTATTTTTGTGCTTTTGCAAGATTAGTATTTGATGGCCGTGGTGGAGAGTTAGAGTGCAGGATTTAAGGTTCGGTTCCCATCTTGCCCGTACTTGTCCTTGGGTAAGAAACATTGCTTCTGATGGTTATAGGTTGGCACCAGTGTTCGGCAGCAGAGTCACCATCAATGAGTGAAAGTATGTATGAATGGGACTGTGACTGTAAAGTACTTTGAGTCTTCAAGGACAGTTGTAGAGTCCTGTTACCTTCTTTTTGCATTGTATGTACTTGTGGTTAGAAACAGGGACAACACACCAACCATGTGACCTCCTCTGTGAACTCTTATAGTCTTTCCAAGTGAAATAGAAAGTGTAGGTCAATCTGTTCAGTAAATAAAATACAGGACATACATTTCCATTAGTGTTTGCCTAAAAGAAAAGACAATTTAGAAAAAAGGAGAAAAAAAACATTTATTATTAAAAAGCAAAATAGCTTGTTTCGAAGGTGATAAACATAATTCAAACAAGCTGAAAATTAAACCTTGTGAAACCACAAAACACCTCAAATCTCAGTGTGAGCAAAGCTCTGGTGACAGATTGACAGGCAACAAACTGACTGTGACAAATTCAAAAATCGCATTAAACTAAATGAGGAATGTAGACTGCGAGAAAGACACCAGTACCGACACAGAGGCAAACAGGCTGACAGCGGGATGGGGGGAGGGATTAATTTGAGTGTTGGGGATGGAAAACCTGACAGACTTAGTGTGACATTGAATTTTCCATTTTAGAAATAAAATATGGATGAAAGTGCACACCTGAGCTGGAGAATTTAGTGTGGAATGTGTAAAGTGAGATTAGGAACAATACAAATGAAACAAATATAGCTTCAAATGCACAAAGAACAGACACATAGAGTGTTGTGACAGCTGAAAATATACTGAAAGAAAGGAAAAAAAAACTACCAAGAAAAATAGTACACTTTTCAGAAACATACAGATTGCAGGATGTCAAAATAGTGAGATAAAGAAAACCATCAAATATCTTAATAAACATGTGATTACATCATAGTCTCTGTTATGGAAATGATTTTAGGCAACATATAACGACAAACTTTAATCGTATTTCAAACTTTAAAATAGAAAAACTTCATACACCCCTCACTGTAATTATCCTTTATTTCAGAGCAATCTTCTTGTGCAACTGTATTTTCATACAGCCACCATAGGATGAGAATGTCAGTCAAACAAGAAGTGAGCAAGCATGCAAAACTGTAATAGAAATTAATTTGTTTGTGGAGTCTGCTGGATGACAGTGTCTCTCTGAGTGATGTTCCATCTGTCACTGCAATAAAGACGCCGAATTGGACAATGAAAACAGAAAAAAAAATCTTTACTCCACATAACTGAGTTACAGCACCCAGAACGCCAGAGAAAGAGCCGAGAAGGTTGTAAATAATCAAACTTTAACTGCTTTTCTGTTTTGTGCATGAACTCACACACATTTGACTGTGTAATGTGGACATATTTGTCATTGTGACTACTTTTAATCAATATTCAAGCCGGGGACCAAGGACCTGGCCAGAGCCCTCTGGCTACATATCAGCAGCTTGTTGAGGATCAGTAAGAAATACATTTAGTAATTTGGGTTCGAGCCATCACTTTCTAAAACATATTTGATGCTACACTAAAATGACTCTTTTCCATTTTACTTGTTTATTAAACACTTCCCCTCCATTTCCTGTCTTATGCTTCCAGCCCTGCAAATCCTCATAATACATTGCAGTTTTCTTAGATAAATTAGCATTTGATGCAGAAGTGGTATGTTCTGCGTGGCAAAGTAAACCGCAATTAAGCCCATGGGGAACCCGTTTTCTCTGGTTCAGCTCTAATCCAACATGCCCGCACTTATCGCCTTATCCCACATGTGCACTCCTACACTGTGAAAATGATGCTCAACAATGTGCCAGTCTATTACAATCACCTGTTACAGCAGTGAACAAAGACTGGCATCGCCATTGCCAGGCCCTGGAGTCAATGAGCAACCACATGTAATGCTGGGCCCATGAATATTGATGAGCATGTGTAGTGATGGGGATGATTGACAAGAGAGATAAATAACAATAACAAGCAGTGCTAGTCTGAAAGACTCCTGTGAGACCTACCAGAAAGGTTGTTGCTATGGCGAGCTGAAGGAAAGGAATGAAACAACATTTGTCCTTGCAGGGAGAACCTCACCACTCTGCATCTGGATTTTATGTCACAAATATATCATTATTTAGGAAAACAACAAGCTTTATTTTTTAAATATAGACTGTATCTAATGTTTTCTAAACACTTTTAACACGATACAGCATAAACAAAATAATTGGATGTATTTTAAGTTGAAGCTGCTGCCCATTTGGTCCGACATTGGACACTTGATAAAGCCTTAGTTACAACTGCCCTACCCATGTGATCCACGTTCAACAAATGTGAATCTTGCTCCAGGCTTTCTGCTTCACAACTCTATTACAATATCTAAAAATACGGTGTTGTATAATTACGACCAGGCAGGAACAGCAATGTCCTTCATGATCACTTTTTAAACGCTTGGAACTTGGAACTGAAAACGACGCGACCATTACATTACTACCAGATCTAAGTTCCTTACTGTGCAAAGCTCAACTGGCTTACATTTTGACGTGCGTTCAGTAGTTACAAATTTTGGACAAAGAACTGCCGAAAACTGACTCACAAAACTGCGTTGCAATGTGTGAACGCAAATTTTAAAAAGTAAATGCGCATTTATGTAGACTTTTCAGTGACCGTAGCATAAAGCTTTAGCTGTTTTCAACTCTTCACATCCTATAAGTAAGGAATATTTAAGTTTGATGCGGAGTAGATAATACAGGAAGGTCCTTTTCATACTAAGAAATGGCGGTGGTCAGTATTTGGCCTTGGTCTTGCTATTTTCCAATTAACTGGAGGAATGGTTTGCAAAAGTTACATACCGCTAAGCAAGCTGTCCTAAATGAGCTTACAGAGTAAATGTTAAAACAAATCATTGCTAAATAAATAAAACAGGCTGCGACAAAAATGTTTTAACATGCAATTAAAAGACAGACTAAATGGATCAAAAGAAAATACGAAAATAATAATAATAATAATAATGATGAAGTGCTGATGGGATATGTATTCCTGATGTGTCACTTTGACTGAATATCAATATACCATCTCCATTAAGGATTCTACATCTAATGTTCAACCTAAATTAAAAGATAAATTTAAATACTTCCCAACACTTGCCTAAAGCATGTGTTTGTACAATATTATGCACCAGCTGATTCATTAGAACATGCTGATGTTAAATGCAAGAATTGCTTTGTCCTTCTTTCCAACTTTTTTCTTTGCATATTGCATTTGCACACAACATAGGGAAATAGTAATTAGAACCGTATAGCAGTAGCGAAGTGTTAGTCATTAGACTTTCTTTTTGAAAAGAAGATAGGGTAATATAAAATACATTGGCAGACATTAAAAATTTAGGAGCTACTCTGATATTCTGCAAAACAAGCCCCGAGGGCTGTATCGTCCGCTGACGAGCAGTAACTTACCACACACACCAAAATCTGAAGCTCTTAGCGATGAATCTCTCATTTTAAGAAGCTGGATCATATGGCGGATTTTTATTAGGGGTTTGGAAAAGGATGTGATCCACTGCAGTTTTCATCATTCTTTATTTACTTCAGTTCAAGTTTACTGTACTTTTAATGTAACCCACACAATTTGCAAAATGGAAACTAACTTGCTTGAGTTATTTTTGGTCCAAACAGCAAATCTTTTAAATTTGGATCTGAACTTTGATTGGACAACAGCATTACTTTAATTATTTAAAATTTTAATAGATTTGGTGGTGTGTTAGACTATTAATTCTGATGTACTACACAGTTTTAGTTTAGTTTAATTTTTGTTAAGTCATTTGACAGAGTACGTCATATAAATGCAGGATCCATTTGGGTTGCAAGGATATCTAGGACTGCATTGATTGCTGGACTGTCCTGTGGCTGCAGATACTCTTTTTTTTCTGCAACTGTAAGAACTAAATGAATATTGTTTTGTTTTGTTTTGTTTTTGGTTTTTTTTGTTTTTTTTAATGTTTTTTTTTTTCCCTACTGATATTTTCTTTTTGTTTGCCAAATGCAACTCTATAGGTTATGGCTAAAGACCTGTGCTCGAGACAATGAAGAATTAGTCTCATGGTTTGTTCAACTCTTCTTGTTAAAAGAAGTTGTCCTATTGGTTGAAAACCTAAATCAAATATTAAGTGTTCCTTCCAATTGCACTTCATTAAACTTCTTAACTGTTCTCACTCTTTGAAGCATCAAATAACAGACATATAGGACTTACTTTTACGTCCCTGCTCATGCACAACAGTTTTAAACAATGACTGAAAATCCTTTAACACCCAGTTTGACATTTGAGTTTAATACACAGATTTAATAACTGTGACTTTAAATGTGATTGTATTGCCGCCACTTGACATCAGCAACCTGAAATGGACACACTTAAGTCAAAATGAAACATGTGCTTTTAAGTAGCATGTGAACACATCGCATGGCATTTTCCCTCTACAATGAAAGGAAAATGGACACAAAACTCAATTGGACTTGGAACCCCGATTTCAAGTACAAGTTCATTTTTTTTATTTCTGTTTCATCTGATATACATATATATAATTTTTTTGTGAAAGTTTGTTGCATATTTACTACATAGCATTTCCATCGTAACCACATAAACTGGGGATGGAGCGTTTGGGCACCCCAGGTAAAATGTTATGTTATTGTGCATAAAGAACCCAAAGAAAAATCTCCTGAAGGCATACGTTTACACATCAGACATCCTTCTAATATGTCAAAAAACTACTTTATTCCATCATTTACTCTTTCAAAACAACAGAAAACAACATAATGTGAAAAGGTTTGGGCGACCTGCAGAGTTGGTACCTTGTGCTGCATACTATGAATTCACCCTCAAACAGTATTATTGCAACTTTTCCACAGTGACCAAAGAGCTGTCAAAGGAAACCTAGGACAAGATTGTAGACCTGAACAAGACCGGAATGCACCCATCTAGAATAAACAAGCAAACAACATGATGAGATGAGATCAAATGTTTATTAGAAAAATGAAGAAATAGAAGATCACTGACAAACCCCCTCCACCTGGAGCTCAATGTGAGATCTCACCTAGTGGGGTACAAATGATCTAGAGGGAAAACAGCCCAGAATTACACGGGAGAACTGGTAAATGACCTGAAGAGACCTGGGACCACAAAAATAAGTAGTAGTAACAGTTCTCTTCTTTCAAGGGGATAAATAAAACCACACACCATGGAATATCCACTTTTCTGTCACTAAAGACAACCAAGGACTTTTAGGGGAACCCAATAAACAAAATAATGGAAGCCATAATCAATAAAAGCAAAATAATGAGAATCATCGTGCTGTGATTTAAGCTACACCATTGAAAGAATAGATACCCAGTCTAGGTTCAACTAGAACAAAACTAGGTGACTCCTTCTTTCATGCAAAATTACACAATGCAGAAATGGCTCCAAAGCCTAAAGCACATGGGCATGATTCTTTTGTCGCACAAACAAGGTCTATAGGACCTTTCCCTTGCTGATTCTGCTGCTCACAAACAATAGCAATGAATAGCTTTGTCAAGCTGTCAGCCATTTAAAAGCAGACCTTTGCCAGGCTTTCTGAGGCTCTGCCTGTTTTCACAAAGCCAACACTGTTTTTTTATTGTCCTCTTTATCTCATTGTTATACAGGCTACGATACTGGGGTGACTCGGATGTCTTTCTGAAGCTGACCTGATTTATATAAAAAACCGACCTCTGTTTACTGGCACCACCAAATTAAAGGCAAATGAGAAAGACAAAAAGAGATGTGCTGCATGTAAATGTGAGTTTGCTTCAGCATATGAAAGACACTAAAATGTTTTGTTTGAATGATAAATGGAAAACTTGCACATGGGCTAAAAGCCAGTGGATAACTGATGGCATCTATCTACATCTTTGTATGATGTGTATGTTTGTATGACAGGTGCATGGAGATGAAAAAGAGTGGAATTGTGAAGAATCACATGGAACTTGGATGAATGGGAAGAGCCAGGAGTGTCGGGCAGCATTCAGGAATGTGTACATCATCGCCTAGGTGCTGATGGCCCTAATACAGAATAAGGAGAGCCAATCAACATCTATCTATCCTCTCTGCCAGGTTGACACATCATAGGGATACTTCAAGGCCAGCGCACGGCTGCATTGTGCTGACAACTCATTACTTGAGGCATGTCGACGAATGGGTAAGATAACAAGATTGAGTTACAGAGTTCCGCACACATTATGAACACAACTCTCTTCCTCAGGCCCTTTCAATTTTACCAATCCCTCCATTTATCAATTCTCTGCTTAACTGACATTGACTAAATTCTACATAGAACACAATTTCTTGTGGTAGAGCTTTCAAAGTAGTACATTGAAAAAGAAAATAAAAAAAATAAAAAAACATTAATGAAGACTAGTTTTTTCAGTTGGTCCTGATGTGCCATGTAAAGCTACCTCTCAAGGTTGATGAAAAGAAAACCAACTGTTTTGCTGTTTTGTTGGAATCATTCTACTTTAAAAAATGCCAGGGCAAGATTGTTTTCCCCTTCTGCCTCCCTTCGGCTTGTGCTCATTTTGAGCTTAAGGTTTCTGTTTTGACGTATGCTGAGGAGTTTTGAACAAACTAACTCAGGACAGGGGAATGTCACACATAGGTTAATGCTCAGACATCATTTATATTATGCCTCCATGCCTTTCACAGGTGTGGTCTGATTTCAATTAGTAAAACCTAATAAATGGCAGGTGTTTGGAGTGATTCATACAGATGGTCACCAATGCAGAAGCCAAATTACAATCCTAATTTGGTAAAAAGATGCTTTCAGATGCAGGTATAGATTTATCACCTAAGCAAACCACAGATCAGAGCAGGGTTTCCTTTAGCTGCAGTCCCTGAGGTGGCCTGTGAAATTCTAGGGGCAGACATAGCATTGCACCCTGAACTGGGCCTAAGAGCTCATCATAACAATCACAATAGTCAAACAAACCAGACAATGGGGATTCCTACCCTCAATACACAGAACAGCTCTGTCTACATTTTTGGTGGAAGGTATAATATTCTTTCTTGTCATCTATTGGGACAGCAAGAATTTCAAAGAAAACCGACAATCTCATAAAGGAGACTGTCCCTGAGCATTAAAAACTTCTGAAGTTGACTGTACCAGCATCATTCTAAACACAAGAGGGAGTTGCATCAAATCTTCATTTATTCTGTTTCTGTTTACTGTTCTGTGGAAGAAGTAATCCTAGACATAATAACTCTTCCTGTCTTTAGAACTTGTTGCTGACATTTTTCTGAGTGTGTAATGCATCTTTGTTATTCTGTCAACAGTTAAATTTAATTATTTACGTGGTCATATTTTGGGGGTTGACAATCACCCACTCGTTCTAACATTAGCAAGAGTAAATTCATTTCCTTTTATTATTGCCAACCCATATGCATCCGTCGTCTTTGTATGTGTGAGCATCTGTCTGTGTGGATTAATGGTGATTGGCGTGCGGGTGAAAGTGGGTGGTGTGGAGTGATTAATCAGCGTAATGAGTGGAGATGAGCACTGTGCAGATGGAGCCCACACTCAGGACTGTGTCACCCAGCAGGCGGTCTCTTTGCTCCCCTTCAGAGCCTCTGCATTGTTTTAAGTGCAGCTCGAGCAGCATTCCTCTGGCTTTTGTTGCTTCCTTCCCCACTTAATCTGTGAAACCAGTTTTTGATGAGCTGGCTTCCAAATATACTTGCTTTTTTATTGCTGTGATGGTTAACTGAGATAACAATCAGTGATATTTTACAACAAAATAAATATAAAATATGCTTAGTGTTGCTTTCTGCTTTGACAAACAAAGCCTCAGCAAAGTGTTTAGCCAGTTGATTTTATGTCATTTAACAAGTCGTTTAGTTTTGGAATAAAGCACATATCTGACTGACTTCTAAAGCAACATTAGCACTGTATTTTACCGAGATCAAAGCAATTTTGAGAGATACACAGTGCTATGTCAAAATGTTTGGTTGGCTGTTATTGTAAATATGCTAATGTGGCTTATGTCAGACTGTTATTTAACAAGGTTGGAATTCAGCATAGTCACAGTAACGTGTGTTTTAGTGGGATTGTCTGTTTTTACCTGTTGACAACAAGGTTAGGAATTACATACTGTGAACATGCTAATGTGGCCAAGGTTTCTAATGCAGGTAACGTGTACCATGTTGGACTGTGTTTTTTACACATTGCAAACAAGGTTGGGAGTAACAAGTATTGTGAAAATGCCAATGTGGCTAACGCGACTAACTGTTAACATTGCTAACGTGTAGTGTGCAATAAACAAGTTCTAGAGTTACTGTGAACACAGTTAATAAAGTCTGGCTGACTTACTTACTGACTTATCTCTGACTCTTTTGTATCGCCTGTTAGTTTGGTGCTCCTTATAGATGACATCAGTTCAAAAATAGACCATTCATTGATGGTGCGCCTTTTAATCTGGTGTGCCCAATACTGGAAAAAACATGGTAATAAATTGTATTTTACAATTAAAAAAAAATGATTTTTGTTTTTCTAACTAAAATTTCCAATCAAATCAATTTGAACAAATAAAAGTGTGTAAAATAATATGTTGGAGCAAAATGATTAACCAATTCAATGACATGTCAAAAAATGAACATGAGCTTAAATTACATAAATCATTACAATATATAATGTCTAAGTCTGATTAGGGTCAAAACCCACTGTTGTGACTGTGCTTGTTCAAAAACACACTGGTTGTCTTTGTGGAATAAATAATTTTGCTAGGAAAAACAACAACAAAAATATCCATTCTTTGTTCCACCTGGGGTTTTAGTTTGACAGAGACAAATTTGCTAGATGTGGGATCTTTCTGCATTTATAAGTTAACTGTGTGGTCCTCCAGCTCCCTCTGGACTTTATGACATAAGCTTCATTCCCAAAAGGTTGTGCTGACTCACACGCTTGTTCTCAAGAGCATCACTAAGCCGGGCTTTTTGTAGGAAGCCACCCTGCACTGCCTCACATGCATAACAGAGAAATCTGGGGGAGGTGAAGCCAACAATGGAAAATCTTTCAAAGAGGGTGACTAGCTGGTGGTGTTGAAAGCATTGTTGTTTTTTTTTTTAATGACTAACCCTAGCTGACAGTCACATCGCTAAGACTCATGACAGACATTGAGTTTTTCAACATGTAATAATATGACTTCTATAATTGCGATTGCTTAAAAATCATTTTAAAAAAGAAAGTCAATAAAGCTGAGAATTGACAGATTTAAATAATCTTTTTTTAAGGTGCAAATGTGGCCTTAATGGTTTTACATTTTTTTCAGTTAATGTCTATATGACAACATAAATAAGTTCAATGAAGACACACTGCTATCAGGCTTGAGATATCAGTAGTCACATCAAGGTCATCTTATTGGTAGGTGTTTGATACTGGAGGGAGAGCTTCCTCTGTCTGTGACGCAAAAGATTACTTCATACGGAAGTTCAGCCATTTGACAGATGCTTTGAGCAACAAGGACTTGGTGGTAATTGGATGAGGACACAACTGTCCTGATGGCAAACACAAGACTCAAGGTGGAAAAGGTCATCCCTTCAACTTCTTTTACTTTCTCAAAGCAGGAAAATGACTTTGGGTGGGGTCTAATCTATCAATGAACAGTGCATTCTTTGAACCACAATAAAAGTTAATAAAGGTTATCTGAACTCAAATAATATTCTAGAAAGGCAGGTTTTTGGAAAGACCGCAGTAAACAAAATAAAACTACTGCAAATGAGCCACATGCTGGAGACTGGAAGCAGATATAAAAGGAGTTATGCTGTTCGGGTATTACTCATGAATAATGCTGGACATACATACATACACATGTGTGTGTGCGAGTGTGTCTATAGACATTTATTAATGAAAGCTTAAAGACTTTTTTTTCCTCAAAAGTGACAGTGGCAGAGCACTTTATGTGATTCTGGTAGTGTTTATTGATGTAAAAGCAATTTTGAGAGGTACAAGGCAGTCTGTCAAAAGTCAGTCTGTTTTTCTTTTTATTTTTTTCAAGTTACTAACATGGTTGGGAGGTACAGGTAGTAATATGGATATGCTAGCGTGGCTAACGCTTCTAACATGGCTAGCGTGTGGCGTGTCACAAACAAGTTCTAAAGTTACTGTGAATTCAGTTAATAAAGTCTGACTGACTGATGGACTTATTTTGACTCTTTTGTCTCACATAAATCATCTTAATGCAAGATAAAATAAAACTTAAAATAGATCACTCACTGACAGCACACCTCATTATGTGATGCGCCCTATAGTGCGAAAAACACAGGAATTAAAGTTTCACCCCAATTGGTTACATCTTAAGGTATGTTATTAGGCTTTTTAAAACAAAAAAAAAAAAAATCTATTCATACTGATAATAATACTTATGGATTGGATTTATCTGTGCTTTCCAGACGCTCATGGTGCTTACAATGTGTATCCATTATTCGTTCACTCCACATTCATTCTCGGTGATGGTAAGCTCCTGGGTGTAGCCATAGCTGCCCTGGGGCAGACTGACAGACGCGTGGCTGCCAGTCAGCGCCAAACGGCCCCTCTGACCATCACCAGTACATTCATATGCATCACGCACCAGTGGAGCCACACACTGGAGACAAGGAGGATGAGGTGCCTTGCCCAAGGACACTACGACGGTTTGGCTGGCCGACCTGCTCAACCACCTGAGATACTGCCACTCACATTATTGATCAAATGGAATACAAAATAGATCATGTTGAATCAAAGATTTGACAGTGACACATTATCCTGCTATAAGCTATGTAGCTAAGTCTTTGGAAAACACAATAATCAGAAATACATTTTTTGAATTGCCCTGTTTGGTGTGTAGACTAGACAACACTGCAGGAGAAAGTCATGCAAACAGCACGATGCATCACTGCCAACATTTTACTGCAATCTAATCTCTATTTGCAAGTAACCCTTGAGCCACACACACCCTACTGATGAAATCAAGAAACAAATATGAGACAACATGACTGTTGTAGTCACAAGGACAGAGCAAGATTATAAGTGAAAATGGAGGTGCAATGCTGCCACCAGATTGATCTTCACCTCAGATGTGCCTGCCCTGTTTTAATTAATGCTTTGGAGACAAGGGATTATAAATAAATAAAAGAACAAAAACAAGTAGCCTTTAGGAACCTCATCAATCATGGTTTAAGACAAAGGCAGGAGCGAAGAAGGAGGAGTTGAGGAGACTTGCCAAGCCGTGTCCTTCATCATCCTTATAATAGGATGAATGAGGGGTCCTGCAGTCTATGTGAGATAAAAAAGACTGACTGTGCCAAAATAAACACTGGATTTAAAACAGGGTCACCAAACTATCCGCCTGACACATGTGGCTCTAAATTAACCTTTCCTTATGAATGAGTGGTTTTGACAGACATGTGTAAGCTGAAACAGTGTTAAACGATATCAGCTCTTGAAGAACATTGTTTTTTACCTGGATAAGTGACTCACTCAGCCTCTCCTCATCAACTTGCAGCACAATGTCCCGGATCTCTTCATAAGGCAGACGAAACGAGCCCAAGAAAGATAGCTGTGTTGGAAAAAACACGACAAAATATGAAATCGGAACAAACAAAACCAGGAAGTGCTGTTTCTGGAATAAATGAGCGTCATCTGGAAAAGCAACATGTTTCATGCTTTTTTTTTGGCTTGAGGGGAACCTGAAGAGACTCACTGAATTTGCCTGAGGGGAGATCTTTGTGAAAGCTTCACAGACCAGGTGGGGTGGCTACCCTGGAAATTGGAGCTGGTGGTGTATCCAGGTGGAAGTCACAGGTGGAGTTTTGGTAAGTTGGAGGAGAGTTACTCAACAGCTGTTATACGACAGCAGCGGTGGGACCTGATATATGTATTGGACGTGCAACAGACAAAGAGATGGGGGCCCTCATCTTTTTTTTTTTTTTTAACAAGGAAGAAATCCCTCACAGCCTGATTTTGTTCATTAGGACTCATCAAATTAATTCACATTGTCACTACATTACCAACAGCAAGAACTCACTTAGTCTCTAGCTTGGTTTACTATATTTATTGTATTAATACTGAATTCTTTAAACTTGTTCAAGTGATTGTAATTGTAAAGTGTATTGTGAGGTAGTGCAAAGTGTAATGCTTTCTTTGTTAAACACAATAATCTGTGCCAAAATGGCAAATTAACATATTTTTTTAGATTTTGATTCTCAAATGTAAAGAAATTTAGATAAATTCTTACCTTAATAAAAACAAATAAAGCTGGGAGCTCAAGAAAGCCTAAGAAAGTGTTTCTTCATGCAATCACTTTAGTCACAGTTCTGAGACCAAGCTTTATGCTAAAGTTGTGCTTTATTGTTATAATTTAGTCAATGCTTTAGGATTCTTACACATATTGCCTCTTAATTCAACAGAGGACAACCTTACATACAGACTGTAGCAGAAGGCAGCCCTCAGACTGTTGCAGGCTCATTACAACTGAGGCCAGCAGTGAGTCTATAGCCAGACTTTTCATAATAAACAAAACTGCAAAATTCATAATGAGATGTAAACTGCTGGACTTTTGTGTTTGTTTAAGGGTTTTAGACGATCTGCTTATAGATAAGCAAAAATGCTTGAATATATCTAGACAATTTTTGAAGTCCTAATTTATTCTCAGAAGCTGTTGAGTAAATATCCAGCGTGGCACCTGTTGACTGTATATGATAACTGGACAGAGTGACAGTGACATCACCCAAAGAAAAGGACCAACCAAACAAAGTCATTTTAGTGACCATTTTTTATCCATACAGATGCCACCATGTTGGAGCCAGACGACATCAGTAAGCAGTGACTGTTCTTTTTTAGTTAACATTTCTGTGGCGACCGCTTTCACTAATCAGGAGTGAACTTGTTAGTAGTCTACACCCCTACTACTTACAAGCAGATTTGGGAGAACCTGTCAATCAAACGTTTCAAATGTTCAGTGTGGGGGGCCAGTGGGGACCACATTATTTTTTTTTTGAGACATCTGATTGGTTAGTTCTTAACTTGAATTCACTGCAGAAAAAAAGAATAATGACAAAAAATATGAGTAGTAAATACTAATAAAAATGTAGCAGGACAAACATGGTTATTCTGACTAATAGAAGGACTGAGTGATCGCCAGTTACTTCTCTGTAGAAGTCTATGGAATTTTGGCTTCTTGGAGTCAGCAGGTACTTCCTACTTGGAATGCCAAGGGGGGAGTGGTCACTCAGTC